>CM035784.1:8288597-8418597 GCA_020466265.1 Siphamia tubifer
CCCTGCTCCAAATACTGAGTGATATTGGAGATACTTCTTGCAAAAATTCAGGTTACAGTGAGAGGTGGCGTTTCTCCGTTAACTGTGATGTTCTCGTCTCTATTGTTTCTGCATGTGGGAGTTGAAGCATCTGTGTGTGATGCTCATGATGTGTTGGTGTTTCTTCCGCATTATTAAAGAAATGCTGCTTCTTCTTCTTCCGTTGTTGTTGCATTCTTCTCATGCTGGCAGACTGTCAGCTACTCCATATTGATTTTTCCTTGTGTGAAGCTCTGGCACAAGTCCTAGCAGCATGACTGATGATGAGACAGTGAACCGTTCACCTTCCCATGCAACAACATCTGCCCCAGTCCAAGCATTTGGTCAATATTCAGATAGAGTACAGTTCAAGTTAGCAGTGTGAAAATACACTGATGAAAAAAGCAAGTGGGTGATTCTCATGAAAATAAAATAAATAAATAAATAAAAATCAATGTCCCCGAGGTTTTAGTGGTTAAATATGAAATAAATCCTATATATATATATAACATTTTACTGAAGAGAAAATGTGCTTTTTGTTTCGTACTAAGTCATTTTCCACTTTTTATTATACATTTTGTCATCTGATGAAAATGAAAAGATGACCAACTATATTTTACACCAATTATTCACATGTATTAGTGGAATTAGGTCTTTATGGGCTCAGAGGATGTACAAGGAGAGAGTGGAGAAATTAAAATAGAAATAAATTGCTTATGAGTTTGGATTTATTTATTCTTTGACTGTTGTGTAAAGTGTTTTTTTTTTTTTGCTGTAATGGTGACTATCTGATGTTGAGAAAAAAAAAAGGGGGTCAGGTATTATACATTTTGTTCATCCTGCTTCTTTCCAATAAATAAATTAAATGAAAATGTCCTTTTGTCCACTTTTGATCATCCACTGAGGCTTTTCCTACATAAATAAAATGACATTATCAGATCATGGTGTTAAATTACACCTTTCTAAAGTTGATATTGAGGTTTTGTGTTTTACTGACGGGGGTGTGTCCCATGTGCAGGGCCGGAGCCTAAGACACCAGATGTCTTGGGGGGCACCAAGTCCCACAGATTTACAATATTAAGATACTGTATTTTCTGGACTATAAGACTATAAACACATAATTGTGACTTTTTTTAATCCCATAATTTGTACTTTTTATCACAATTTTGACCTTTCATCACATAATTTTTACCTTTTATCACAATTTTGACTTTTTTAATCCCATAATTTTTACTTTTTAATCACATAATTTTAACTTTATTGTGACTATGAACTTAAAACCAGTTTGACACCTCTGATATAAACCATTTTTAACTCCTAATTACAATAGCTGACCGTATCACTTTTGCGACAGGATAATATCTTTTTAATTGGTTTCAGTATTTCTTCCTCATATCATAGTTTTGCATCTATGTGTAAATTAAATATGTACAGTTAACATCTATAAAAACAGTTCTTTTAACTTGTATGACATCACTTTAAACACCACTATTTTTTAATCACTCTACATTTCTGTCAGCAGTTCAGTGAAAATGATCATTCAGGACGCGATGCCTCTGAATTTCTTAAGCGGCCTTGGCGCCGAAACCCAGCGAGATGAGAAATGTATCATCAGCAATCTGCTCCTCACGTTGTCAAAACACACAAGAATCGATGCAAGTCACGCTCAAGCTATAGAGAGTTTGTCAGAATGAGGTAAAGGCTTCTTCTGAGGGACTTTACAACTACTTAAACTACAGTCACAACACCATATTTATTTATTTATTTAGTCTTTTTTTTTTTTATTCATCCTGTGTATGAATAATGCCTGGAGCAAGTTCACCTTATGGGAAAAAAAAAAAAAATCTGTAATAGGAGTTGTGCATGTGTGAAGTTCTAATCGTCAGTGGGCCGGCCGTCATGCTGGGTCGTCACATGTGTGAAGGCTGTTACCGTTAAGTGCTCCCTCTGAACGACACTGGGCTCCTTCAGCTTCCTGCTTTAAAAAAAATAAATAAAGGAAATCAGCAACAAACCACATTCTGACAAAAGTGTGTGTCAGTCTGTAGCATTAATAGAAGACCCCCCCCCCCCCCAAATGGGAACTAAAACTAAGTAAAGGTGGAAAGTAACTAAGTAAAAGTACTTCATTACTCTACTTAAGTACAGTTTTGACATTTTTAATCTCACAAATGTTCCTTTTTTTCCTCAATTTTGAGTTCTTATCTCACAATTTACATATTTTTTTTAAAATCTTAGAATCTCCTATTATTGACTTTTGAATTTTTCCTAAATGTCTCCATCCATACCCACTAAACTGAGTACCATGACCCAATAAAACACATCATCTACACACCAACTCACTTTTAAAGACTTTATTTTTTGGATTTTTTTGTTTTGTTTTTACATTTTTTCCTGTTTTTCGCTGCTTAAATAAGTATTATTTTATCCATAGCAAAAAATAAATACATTCAGTTTTACTTTATTGTAATTCATAAATTGTACTTTTTTACTTTTACTTCAGTAAAGTAGTTGAATCAGTACTTCTACTTTTACCCGAGTATTTTTTTACACAACTGGCTGTACTTCTACTTAAGTACTCTACTCTGCTCAGGGTGGTGTGTATGAAAAGCTGTCAGTTTTTTCCAAATGTTCACAGTGGTTTCTCCTCAACACTCAACTTCTCCAAATTAACGTCACTTCTTCAAACGTCTCTGCCGCTAAAATAAACTGTTAGAGAGAAAGTGTTCCATGAAAACTGTCAAGTGATGTAATGTTTGACTGAACCTTTACTGCATCTAACAAATGATGAGGACATAAAACTTCATTTTATCGTCAGTATTTAGGAAGTAAAGTAGTCAGGTACATGAGTTATGTACAAGTACTCACTGCAAGGAAAGGAGGAGTACCTTAAATCCCACTTAAAGTCAGAGTAATGAGCATTAACACACCTCAGTGGTTCTCAAATCCAGTGTTCTGCATGTTTTAGATATTTCCTTCTATCACCTACTTCAATTATTGATCAGCTCTTCAGAAGAATGATAATCATGTCATGGCTGCCAGGAAGAGGGAAATATTTTATGAGATTTTTAAAAAATGCATTTTCTATTTATTATTTTTATTTGATTTTTAAAAAATAATATTTTACCATTTTTAAAAAATAAGATTTTAAATGTTTCTATTGATTTTTATTTTAGTATGATTAACTTGAAAAATTTTTTATTTATTTTTAAGTGTATTCATTTATTTTCTATTATTTTTTTCATTAGAAAAGAGAAGAAGATTTTCCACCACAGTCTAAACTTTACTGCCGTTAAATCTGCAGCTCAAACATACATCTGAATACATGGTTTAATGTAAATATTCTGAAAAATTCTGCTGTTTTTTTTCCTTTCTTAGTTTTGTTCATGTAACTGAAGTAGATAAACAGGTGTCAAAAAGAAACGGATTCAGAAAAAAAACAAACAACTGGAACCAAGTTACAATACTTCTTATTGCTTTGTTTTTCTGAAAAATATCATTTTTTTAATATAAATCTTTCATGTGATTTCTTTTTTGTTCATTTTGTTGCTTTTAAAAAACCTGCATTTTTAATTTTATCATTTTAATTCAGTTTTGTTCCATTTGTGTCTTTTTTGTTCATGTTAATTATTCATTTTATCTATCACTTTGGTCATTTTTGTTACAGATTTTATTATTTTTTTGACCGTGGAACTGCTAAAGTCTCAAAGTTAAAGGGTTAAAGTACATACTACACTTACATTTATGAAGACACTATCAGATATTACCGAGGTTGTGTCTAAGTGCAGCAGAGAAACCTCACTAAAGCTCTCATCCAAATGCATTTCTATCATTTATCATGATGAAAACTCAGCTCCTGATGTGTGTTCAGACTCTCCATCAAAGACACAAACATCTTTGGTAAAAGGCCAAACTCAGACAGCCTCTTGTCTTCATGAATAAACATAATGAACATGTCAGCAAAGGAAGAGGAACAAAGAGATGTTGCTGAGGCGTAGTTTACGTACAAGCATTTAACTGTCCCAGTAAAACAACCTGAGTGGCACATAATAAAGACCCTCCCACTAAAGATAATAATCAGCTCTAACTATTAAAACAACAATGTGGATCCTGTCCATAAATTAATCAAGGTTGAAAAAACACCCAAAAAAACAGCTGCTTCTGCCTGTAATAAACTAGAATATGATGATTAAACTGTTATAATGTCAACTCCAAACTTTCCTCTATGTTTTAGAGTGAAAAAAGTTATCAGATTAAAATGTTTACAGTCTTTTAATTTAAACAATGTGAATTTCTGAAGCAAACTATGTGCAGTTTTAACAATATTATGTTTCAGTTTATTGTTTACACATGTAAATTAAGACTTACAGATCACAATAGTTCAACAAAGACATAAAACATTTAAATAACAGGATAAAAATTCACAGATATCAAAATGTTCATATTTGTTCAGTTCACTTTTTGTGTGAAATAATGACTTTAGTTTAAAAACAATAAAACTACATTAACATTTATACATTTACAAAGACTAACATTTGGAGTTGTGATTATATATATGTTATTCTGAGTTTATTTTACTTATCTGACCCACTACAGATTAAACTGGTCTGAAATAAAATTATTTTTATCATCCCAGGGCCCAGACTGGACTGGACTCTAGAAGCATCTGATGCTGCAGGTCTGAACCCAAAGCAGCGTCATACTGACCTCTGCTGGACAAGGTCAGAAACATCATGCACAAACACTTTATATCTAAACCACAGGGGTCAAACTCCAGTCCTGGGGGGGTCATAGTCCTGGGGGGGGGGGGGGGGGGGGTCATAGTCCTTGCATGTTTTTGATATTTCCCTCTTCCATGGACTGTGGGATACATGCCAGAGAGTGGATCGCTCCAGCCTTCTGTCAGTACTTTATCAACCAGGTAAAAGACAGGAAATGGAACTTAATAATTACTCATTAAGCAGAGGACCTGAATTCATATGAACCCATGTGTCAGCCAGACTCTGGATGATTAAAGACTTACTTTTTACTTCAAAACCAGATGCTACAGACATACAAAACAGACCCTAAAATTCAACAGATGATGAAGAACATGGACTTCTACGTCACCCCTGTCCTCAACGTGGACGGTTACATTTACTCCTGGAAGGACAACTCGGTCAGTGCCCAAAACTGATGGATAATATTTAATTCCACTAACCTCAAAGTTTCTGACCAGTGCCTTATTTATATAAATGAACAGGATATGGAGGAATAAGAGTCCTTGAGCAATAAATTATTTAAATAAGCTACAATTCAATAAGGAATAAATTATTTTCTGGGGCTAAACATGTCCTGAGAACAACTGAAATGGATAAACAGCTAAAGATTCATACAAATCATAATGTAAAAACATAAGCCTTAAAGAGACTTAAAAATGTAATGTGTTGGTCATGTGCTTTAGTGTCATGATCAGGATCCACTAATCAAATCCATCAACATTTGTACCTGTTTAGACCCGACTGTGGAGGAAGAATAAAACTTCCTGAAGGCTGTGAATGTTCAGTCAATCACAACTGGGGCAGTAAGTCCAACAATTTTCACTTAGGTTCTTTGTTACAGACTGTTTTTTTGGGGTTTTTTTGTAGATGTGTAGACATAAAATGCACCTGACTTTTCACCAACACACCGTTGCTCAACATCAGGGGTGTCAAACTCAATAAAATGACATAATGATAATATTTAAATCTATAATGTTTCCCTCAAAATGTGAAGATCAGTAACAACTTGACAAAAAAAAAAAAAAAAAAAAAAAAAAGAGTCTTTTTAACCATTTTCTGCATCAGTCTATCATCTGCACATGTGCAGAACAACTGACATTTCATTTACAAATACATTAAATATTTAATAACAGGCAGAATATTTGTCAAACTACACTTCAGATATTTCATATTTGTTCAGGTATTTATTCAAGTTTTTGTAAAAGGTTGGTATGTTAATAAAGATTTTCACGTAATTTTTACATTCAAATCTGCACTTTTCATTATTATTATTATATATATATTTATTATAATTATGATATATCATATTTTACTGCTCTGACCCAATTAAGATCTAATTATTCTGCATGTAAAACCTGAATTAAAATCATTTTTACACCATTATTCTTATCTCACCTTCATTGTTACTCATCCTACGGACCAGATTTGGCACCCGGGCCTTATGTTTGACACCTGTGTTCTACATGATCTCATTGGACAATTCATCTTTTAAGCCCAAAACCAACATTATTTTGGTTAAAAAAATAAAAACAAGCAGTGTTATGAGCATGTATGTGTGTGTGAGTCATCTGCTCTGAATCCTACCCTGGGAAATCCGCCATGTCAGAGCTATAGCTGAAGCTGTTAAGAACTTCATAGGAAATCCCATCTTTTCTCACCTTTGACTCCTACGGCCAGCTGCTCCTCCTCCTCCCATACAGCACAGGTGTCAAACAGGCGGCCCGGGGGCCAAATCCGGCCCGCTGACGGATCCGGTGTGACCCTTGGGATGAATTTGTGAAATGCAAAATTAAGACATTAAAGGTGGGAGATATTTTTTCATAAAGATTTTTTTTTTCATATTGCTTCACGTTCCCATATCACACACTGAAATAGAATGTTTTTTTTTTGCACTAAAACAATGAGGAAACTGTGTTAAAGCTGTTTATTCCTCTATTATAATCTACACTGTGCATATACACTACATACAACTGTTGAAGCAAAACATCAGGAATCCTTTCATCCGTTTTGAATAAACCTTGCATGTCTTAACCCTACATGGCTGACAGGTGAAAAGGAAATAATCTGTGGTCAACTTCGACTTGTCTATTTCTCCTATTTCTATGAATGTGAATCAGTTTCATTCAGGTGTTGGACGTGCTTCTCCACTCCACACCCTCTTTGACATCTTAATATTCTAACAGGATGCACCAGTTCAAAGACTATCATTACTCATAAGTATGTAATCACATGTGCACGTGTGCATGACGGCTGTATTTTCTGCTCCTTTGGCCACATATCTAGTGTCGGTGGGGGGTGTCAAATCCTGTCAAGGTAGAAGAAGCTCTGTACAGTCATTTGCATTTCCTGTCTTTGGAAGCACCAGACTCCACCAGGGGATTATACCTTTGATATTGAGCACATTTTAAAACTGTTGCGTAAATGTTTAATAATGTAAAAACAGTGCAACACTGTAAAATATATGTTTGGGTAAATGTTTTAATTATCAGTCGAATAATGACTTGTGTTTGGTTCATTAGATGCTGCAGAGGTTCAAAGAACACCAAATGTACTGTGTAGATCAGGGGTGTCCAACATGTTTTAGATATTTCCCTCTTCCACATGATTCAGTTTAACCCTTTAACTCCTGAAACTTTAGCAGTTCCACAGTAACAAGAATTATTAAAATAAGCAACAACATGAACAAAAATGGCCAAAGTCATCAATAAAATGAAGAAAAATGAATAATAAACTGACAAAACAATTAGTAACATGAGTAAAATTAAAGAAAAAAATAATAAAATAAAAAGTAAAATGTAGAAAAATTAACGAGCAAAAACTTTGCATGTTATTTTGTTCATGTTACTAATTGTTTTGTCAGTTTTTTTGTTTTTCTTCATTTTATTGATGACTTTCATTATTTTTACTGTGGAACTAGTAAAGTCTCAGGAGTTAAAGGTTTAAACTGAATCATGTGGAAGAGGGAAGTATCTAAAACATGTAGGACACCAGCCCTTGAGGATTGGATGTGGACACCCCTGGTGTAGATACACACACAATTTAACTTAACACACACCTTTTTTATCTGCCAATAATCTGTATGTTCTTGCTTCTTCCAGATTTCCCAAATGCCTCCTTCAGGCAAAACGTAAAAAAAACAAAACAAAAAACATTAAGGACACATCCAGAGGTGGTCAAAGTACTCACATTGTGTACTTAAGCAGAAGTACAGCGACTTGTGTGAAAAAATACTGATTCAACTCTGCTACTTAACTAAAAGTAAAAAAAGTAAAATTTCTCAATTGTAATAAAGTACAAAATTAAAACAGCTTTTTTGTCATAAACGCAATAATACGTATTTAACCAGGAAAAATCAGTTAAGTAAAAAGTTATAAATATGAGATAAAAAGTCAAAATTATAAGATAATAGTCATTCAACTAACATAATCTCACTGTTCCTCTCCTCCACTGATGTTTATCACTATGCATGATACATATTTTGCTATATTTAAGACAGTATGAATCACTTTTCTCTTGACTATTAAGCATTTTGTTGCTTGAGGAGCCTTTTTTAACACAGATTAAAGACTTCAGGACACAATGTGAAGAGTGGAAAAAGTAGATATGACACTAAAACAACAGACACTCAAAGTCCTGACCTTTCTCCACAGACTGGGTTCGGTTCCAGTGGATCCTGTTTGCTTTCACCTTCGAGCTAAAAGACGATGGAACACTTGGGTTCAAACTTGCAGAGGATCATTTCCAGCATGTTTTAGATGTAACCCCCTCCTTCCAACACACCTGATTCAAAGCAGTGGGTCGTTAACAGGCTTCAGCTGCTGCTTGATAACGAGCTGATCATATGAATCAGGTGTGTTGGGTTTAAAACATGCAGGACAGTTTTCTATGGTTTTTTGTGCATATATGTATTTCATGGTGTTGCGTGTGTGTTGGTATTTTGTATCTGGACAATAAATCATAAATCTGAAACCCTCTTCAACTTGATAGCTCTGTGTGTGTGTGTCCTGAGGGTCGAGGGCTGATGTAGTGGTATATTTTAAAGTGTCATTATCTCACACACATTACCTCCTAATGAACAACAATAACTTATGGAAAAGAAATAATTTTGTCATGATCTGTGCATTTTTTATCAAGAAAAAAGCTTATTTATTACATTTAACACACCTGGCAGAAACATTTTTTTTAGTTCTAAATACAGTAATGTAAAATGTAACAGTGAGGGGAAAACAGGAAAGCTGACCACTGTTAAAATAAGTGATAAGACTGGAGGAGGAGGAGGTGTTGTCTCAAACTTTACTCGTCTGACTGTCATTGTCTTTAACCGTGTCATTGAAAGGATGGAAGCCTTGTTGTCTCAGACCAGCCAGAGGCAGGAAGAGCTGGTCCTCAGGAGGAAACTGGTCCCATCTCGTCCACGTCCAACCTGGAGGAGGGAAACAAAACCACATGTGAACCTATAGAAACATTCACATACTTATGAGGACGTAGCATTTAGGATGTACTGCACTTAATACTATATTCTGTTAAATTTAGTCCTGTTCTCATTCACATGTTTTTTTGCAAAAGTAAAACAATAACTGTAAAAGTGTCAGTCAAAGTGTAAAATGTCAACTTTTGGGGGGTTGAAGATTCTAATTAGGAAGGAAGACACTGACTGGAACTTAATTTGTCCAGAGTCAAAGTGAAAACACAGGCAACAAGGCTGTTGTGGGAAATATTGTACACACACACCTGCACCATGCATGTAGCCTGTGCCTACAAACAGAACACAGCATTCTATGTTGGAGTATGAAGAGTTACAACCACACTGAAAAATATTTTTAGCTTTGTTATACTTGTGTATGATCTGACATGACATTCCAGTCCTTTTCCAAACACATGAATGGGAAAGAAAAACTGATTCTGCTTTTTCACACACTGCTGAAAACCAATAAAATGAGCTTTTTGTTCCTATATGAGGACTTTTCAAAGGCAGTGCTTCATTTTTTTTTTTAACATTTAAGGATCTACTAAGCCCAGGCAACTGAAATTATTCATTAATGCATACAAATAAAGGCTAAGAAGCTTGTTTTTTTATGTCTTGTGCATAAAAATAAAAGTAGTATTAAAAGAAAAAGCAGTTCAACTAATAACATACCCTCATTCTTCTCTGGCTCCAGGTTGTGTGGTTCTCCAGAATGTTTCCTGTCCAGTTCACCTTGCATGATTATGGTGACATAATGGTACTGCTCCTCCAATCTGATAGAGTTCACCACTGATGCAAAGCAGACATTCACCAGATGCACTCCTGCCTCCTCCAGCACCTCTCTGCGAGCACATTCCTCCCATGTTTCTCTTTTAATGACAGAAACACAACTAATGTCACATCCCCTAAAGATTCACCATCAAAGTACGTGTCTGTTAAAATCAACAGCTTATTTACATTTTAAAAATAGCACAGAAAGATGGTAAAAAATGTTGAATATAATTAAATTACCTTATGTTAAGGCAAAAAACTGCCAAAATATAAGCATGTTTTTGAATAGTTATTAAAAATACAATTTAGTTTGTTACCAGTGAGCTGTAGCTTCAGTATCTTAATTAAGACAATGTTAGTTTTACACTGTGATGTTTTCTAATGGCAATGCTTGGCAAGAAAAGAGAGGAAAAAAACTAATTCCGCACAAAGTATTAAGTATTTATTTTAAGTCTTATTGTGGATAAAAATGCATTGGTAAATACTGTTAAATGTATGGCTTTCTGCACTAAAATAAATGTGAATATTTGTTGTTTACCTAAAGCATGTGGGTCTGAGGCTGCAGCACAGAAGTAAATATAAGAATAAGGATGAATCATTCATAAATACATGTTGATGACATCTAAAAGGACATCACTACCTACCTACCCAAACTCCAAGTGTCCACCAGGCAGCTGATACTTCCCTTTGCCCACTGCACTTCTGCGTTTCCCCAGTAAAACGCAGCCTGGATGGGCCAAGTTTGTGACCAACACCCCCACCCCCACCCCAGGCCGCGTCAAATTTTTACTGGACATTTAGTTCTGGTCATTAATTAAGCACAACTGAAGAGGATTCATGATCTAAACAGTCTCAACAAACCCACAAAGAGTGTGTGTGTGAAGGAAAATAACTGTCACATTACTGTGGCTACCTGATTTGCACCGCGCATGCGTATTACGGCCGGTCCCTCTAAAGTACGGCAAGTAGCTTTGGACAAAACAGACGGACTTTACCCGATTTTAAAAACTTTATTAACAATAAATGACATTAACAAACAGGTGGCGTGCATTTGTATCTGTACACACACACACACACACACACACACACACAAAAACATATTAAAAAAAAAATTTAAATAAAAATACAAAAAAAAATAAAATAAAATAAAATTTAAAAAAATAAATAAATAAATAAAATAAAATAATATATATATATATATATATATATATATATATATATATATATATATATATATATATATATATATATATATATATATATATATATATATATATATATATATATATATATATAAAATCTTAAATCTAAATCTTAAATAAAATTGTTAAATCTAAATATTTCATGTGAACACATCATTTTGGCTTTTTATTTATTTTTTATTTATTAATTCTAGTCTTTTATCACATAAATTTGACTTTTTATTTCAGAATTTGGACTATTTTAAAGTTTGATTTTGCCGAATAAGAGTGTGTTTTGTTCTGTGTTACAACTCAATAAGGTTGAGTTATTATGACTGTTTAGCTTCACTTTAATGCTCCTTATATATGAAAAAAACAAACCTTCATTGACAGTGCACCTTATATTGTGGAAAATATGGTAAATAAAGCATTAAACTTAACATAGTGATTATTCATGGACACTCAGTACGTACCAGATCAGATATCAGACACTATGTTTACAGATGCTCATTTCTAATTCCACAAAAAGGAAAGAGGGGTGTTCGCCTAGTGTTCGCCTAGGGCACCACATTTACCAGAACCGGCCCTGCATGATGGTGCTTGTCTTCAGCAGTTCTAACCAACTGTAAGTGTATGAAGTTTAACTAGAGCAGGGATTGAAAGTTGTAACTATGCTTTTGCTGTAGAGCACATTTAGCTGCTGACTGCTACATCTTCACTCAGGAGTGTTCACCTGACTTTTCTGCTTCACTAGTTTGTCCATCAGACTTTCTGCTCACCGGCAATTAGGAGTAAGATGAGTTTTGGAAAAGGGCTGACAGTTCTTTTCTAACAGTTTGAAACATTTCATCATTTCACCCCCGCAGCCAGATTGTGATAAAAGGTTAGTTCATGACGGTGGATCTTCTTTTTTCTTTCTCACCTCTGAGATCATTAGCACTTATTACTGCTGATGTTTGGAACAATTTATTCACAGGTTAGAATGACTTCTAGGATCTTCAGATCTCCCTTTAACCCTTTAACTCCTGAGACGTAAGCAATTCCATAGTAAAAACTAAATAAATAAAAAAGATAAAATAAGCAACAAAGTGAACAAAAATGTATATTAAATTAACAAAATAATATGTAACATGAACAAAGTAAGGCACTAACAAAATAATAATTGTTATTGTTAAAAGATATGCGTGTATGTATATATACTTAAGGATGGATAGAAAGATGTGCATTTATATATGTATGTGTAGGTATGTGTATGCATATTTATATATACAAATATTTTTTTGCTTTCTATAAAGATGTATAGTGTATACACTGTGTGTGTGTTTATGTATAATATATGTATGTGTTAACTGAAAGCACAGAATGAAATTATGGTGTTGTAATTTTTGTAACTGACATAAACTAACTAACTAAAAAAAAAGCCTTTCATGAACATACTCATTTTTTAATGTTTCACGTCAGGTGTGACTTGATTTAATAACAGGCTCATTAACCTGTGTTTAATGACTGTATAGATGTGATCATGTGTGAGCAAACTGCTATTCTTGGTACCTGTGACTATGTTTGAATGAGAAATAGTGTTACACTGACCTCTGCTGGTCACATTTTAAAAAGGAAATCAAACTCATTCCCAAACAAATGGTGAGGGGAGACAGGTATTGTTTTTGAGTCTGTCTGTCTGTTGGTTTGTTTCCAAGCACCTTTGCCCAAAAACTCCACTCACCTAAATTTAATGGGGTCTCATATGGACCACCTTCCACCTTTTCTGAAGATTACATTAACATCTTTTTTTCCTCATTATTTAGATTAGATTCTATATTGTCATTTCCCTGGGTCACAGACTGTAAAATAATATATTTGAATATTACTATATAATAATGTATTGATTAATTTTTCATCATTCTTTAGTAAAGTATATATTAATAGCGATTTGACAGAATTTGTCATTTGTATAGATAATGGGACATTTTATTTCCTCGTGTCATTTGATCTGTTAGATATAAAAGCAGGTGACACTGAATGATGTGAATGTGATGAGAAATAAAAAAAGAATGTAATGTGTAAGTTGTTGGTCAGCTGACTCTGACAGATACTAAAGTAAAGGAAGTAAGGATAAAATATCTTTTAACACCAGCATTGTAAAAAAGATAATCATTCACCTGAAATGTTTCCCATGAAGGGGCCACATGTAAATATGTGCCTATGGTTTTGTGCAATTTTGTTATGGATTCATTTACTCTGTGTGTCACCTGTAGTTTGTTTAAAAAAAAGAAGAAGAAAAAAAGAAAAAGTAGGTGATTTTTTTTAACAGTTTAGATTTAGAATCTGTCATTTAACTAATACAGTTAGTCTCTCTTTCATATATCTATAGAAGTCTATAAAACAGTCAAAAACTCAACTACAAAGTGTCTTTAAAATCATACATTAACAACTAAAGTAATGTTCAACATGTACTGTTTTTAAGAATAACAGTTGGTTATAATTAAAGTAACATATGCCTTAAAACATAAATGTGTTTGTATGATTTTATGTACTATTGTGTGAATTATTGCCAAAGATACAACAGAGGTTTTATGGGTTTATTACACTGCACATAAAATGTTACCTTAACAATAACAAGATCTAGATAGTGTGAAGGTGTTATGTACGTCTTTATCAAACTTGAAGCGTGAAGCCGCCAATTGTCAGAATAGAATAGATGACAATAAAATGATAAGTGAATCAATTTTGTGGAACACAGTCCTGTTCTAGGTCTTTCTTTCTACTAATATGATGATTACTATTGCTTTTGTATTTATACATTCTTCAATTTTTTACTAATGGTATATTTGTGCTTTGATTTTTTCACCTTTTATCACCAAATCATAGACTGTGACCTTGACCTTTGACCTACATTTACTAGGACCTATTCCAGACCACCTTTCCTGAAAGGTTTATGGAAATGGGTCCGGTAGATAGACAGGTTAATGAAAGTTAAAACTGAGACACAGTTAATATAACTCACTTAAAATCTATTTGTAATGGTGGTGATGTCAAAATCATCTCAGATTACACATTAACCCACGCAGCAATAACACCTGTACCTGAGGCAAAGCTGTATATATATATATGAATAGATCCTCAATATCGATACAAAAGCTCAAGCAGACCAAAGTAAAGAAGGACTTTCACCTTAACAAACTGTTAACACCATGGTTATATCAGTGGGACTCAGTTTTTTGCTGCTGTTTTCAGCTCAGCTTTCAGCAGAAACCACACAGAGGTGAGTTTGATCCTCAAATGGACTCTGTTATTTTTTTAAGTAAATATATTTCGACCAAATATCGCAATCTAACCATCCTACACATCCCATTTCTTTTGTATCATTTGATTATTTCTTTGTACAGATCAATGTAAAGTCAAAACAACAACTTATATAATAACAAGATAACAAATATTTACTGATATTTTGAGTACTGCTAAAATTATAAGTAATTTAAAACACAATGTTCTAAAATGTAGTGAGACTTGCCAGACATTTGCAAGTTCTCTTTAAATTCCTACTATGTTTATTTATTTTTATTTTTTTATGATGCAACAGACTGCAGTATGACTACTTCAAGTACCATCCCATGCAGGAGGTAAAAAACAATAATCACACACATGCATTAAATGTTATTTAAGCAAATTCTTTTCATTCAACAAACTCCACTGAGGTTATGATCAGTCAGTGTTATTTTTAATCATCAGTTTCACTATAATTGTTATTCCAACAACTTATTATACATTATTTAAATGTATATTGAAAGTAAAAACACGTGAAAAACTGTAAACAAACGTTAACACTGACTTAAATTTAACACACTGCACCAGCCTTAATAACAGTTGACTTACTATTAGTCATTTTATCTGGCAACTAAAATGACTGTTCACATGCTAAGTGCCGCTACAGTGATTGCTACCATTAAGATGTGTTGTGAAGAAAGTCTGGACAAATATGAATGATATGACCACAAACAAACTGCTCTGGTGTCATTTATAGTTTATGTATTATTTACAAAAATACTATATCGTGGTATTTATATACTGCCAGTGGCTCAAACTATACAAGGATATACATTTTTGGCCATACCGCCTATTCCTATTATCAGGTATATTATATGTAAAATAACATACAAGGATGATATCAGTTTACTCATGATAATACTTTCATATTTTAACTAGTGCTGAGACTGTTAAATCTGCATTTTCACAATTTGATGTAAAAAGTCTTGTACAGAACAATGAATAAAAGCAAAATTAAAATCATAAAATACAAAACTAGATTAAAAGACAGAACTGTACGAAGTAAAGAGAACAGTGTGTATACAGAAGAATAAAATACAACAAACAAACTGCTGTTGACACTATAATATCTACATACTTACTTCCTTCATATAAAAATGCTCAAACATGCAGATCACCAACTGGATGGATCAGATTCTGAAGGAAAACCCTGACGTTGTGACCAAAGTGAACTATGGAAAAACCTATGAAAACAGGACCATCAGTTTGCTGAAGGTAAGGTCAACGTGCTGTAAAGTGTAAAGTAATAAAATCACACCCACAGGTCACATGTTAGTCTAAACATGGAGGGTTCTGCAGCCTCCTCATGTTGTTTGTGTTACTTTCAGATTGGCTATAAAACTGCATCAGCTAAGAAAGCTATCTGGATGGACTGTGGGATACATGCCAGAGAGTGGATCGCTCCAGCCTTCTGTCAGTACTTTATCAACCAGGTAAAAGACAGGAAATGGAACTTAATAATTACTCATTAAGCAGAGGACCTGAATTCATATGAACCCATGTGTCAGCCAGACTCTGGATGATTAAAGATTTACTTTTTACTTCAAAACCAGCTGCTGCAGACATACAAAACAGACCCTAAAATTCAACAGATGATGAAGAACCTGGACTTCTACGTCACCCCTGTCCTCAACGTGGACAGTTACATTTACTCCTGGAAGGACAACTCGGTCAGTGCCCAAAACTGATGGATAATATTTAATTCCACTAACCTCAAAGTTTCTGACCAGTGCCTTATTTATATAAATGAACAGGATATGGAGGAATAAGAGTCCTTGAGCAATAAATTATTTAAATAAGCTACAATTCAATAAAGAATAAATTATTTTCTGGGGCTAAACATGCCCTGAGAACAACTGAAATGGATAAACAGCTAAAGATTCATACAAATCATAATGTAAAAACATAAGCCTTAAAGAGACTTAAAAATGTAATGTGTTGGTCATGTGCTTTAGTGTCATGATCAGGACCAACTAATCAAATCCATCAACATTTGTACCTGTTTAGACCCGACTGTGGAGGAAGAACAGAAAACCAGGACCTGAAGGCCATGACTGTATAGGCACCGACCTCAATCGCAACTTTGACACTAACTGGGGCAGTAAGTCTGTACTGATTTTCATTCATTTTTTTGTCGACATGCAGATATAAATCTACTTGAATTTGCACCAAAAGACCAAAGTTTAGTTGTTTGATGAAGATTTTAACAAATATATGAATCAATTCATTTTCAACAAATACATAAACCCTCTTAAAGGGATAGTTTAACTATTTTTCACAGGAATTTGTATAGAATCAGTGTCTTTACTCTGGTGGTGCACCCACAGTGACTTACCCCCGACAGTGTCCTGTGAGTCGAGTTCTGGTCCGGTTTTGGTCAAAGTGAAAGTAGTCCCGGCAGGTTTCCTGGGGTCCAAAAAATAAAACGTATTTCTTCTCGATCGCAATTGAGAGAAAGTAGCTCGAAGCAATTATGAGGTGTGAGTTTTTTTTCCGTGATGGTTTTGTTATGCAAATAAATCAGTTATTCAAACATTTATTGGGCAGCTGTGGCTACATATGTAGTTTACCACCACTAGAGGGTGCATGTGAGAGTGAATGAATAATGTCTCACTAATGTGAAGCGCTTTGATTAGCCAAAAAAGCACTACAGTATATAAATGCAATCCATTGACTCCTGAGTCTTACTTTAATATTTGACTCTCATTACTCAGCTGTGGGGGTAAACTTTAACTGCACCTCCATCATCTACCCGGGGGAGTCTGCCGAATCAGAAGCCGAAACACAGGCTGTTACTGGGTTTGTAACCAGCCAGGCTCATCAGTTCCTGTGTTTCCTCACCATCCACTCCTATGGCCAGATGCTCCTCATCCCATATGGGCACCCCAACGTTATCGCCCCAAATGAGAACGAGCTGGTACGTAAAACATCAAAATATGCACATTTATAAGAACACCAGAGCTGGGAAGTAACTAAGTACTTTTCAGGTATTTACACTTTACTTGAGTATTAATTTTTCTGGAAAATTTTGGAGAGAAATTCTGACTTTCATCTCATAATTTTGACTCTTTTTCTCATAATCTTATCTTGTGTTAATGGTTTTATCTCACAATTTTTGTACTTTTAATCTCATAATTATGCATTTTAAATCTCATAATGAAGCCTTTTTTTTTTTATCTCAATTGTGACCCCTCCCTTTTCCTAAATTCCCTGTCCATAAAACACAAAACTGCACAGATAGACCAACAGATAAATGCAAAACTCCACTATTTATGGCAGAGGAAATATATGTTCAGCTTTTAACTATGAGTGGAATATTGACTTGTGTTTGGATCATTAGATGGAGGTGGGTTTAGCTGCTGCAGAGGCCATTGAGAAGGTCCACGGGAAAGAGTATAAAGTCGGGACATCACCAGATATATTATGTAAGTACACCATGACTTTATCTTTATCCAATTTTCTTTTTATTAACTAATCTATATTATTGTTTGTTTTAACTTAAGATTGAAGTACACAATGTGAAGAATGGAAAAGATGGATATGACACTTTAACTCCTGAGATTTAAGTAATTCCACAGTAAAAAAAAAAAAAAATAAGATCAAATAAGCAACAAAATGAACAAAAGACTGCCAAAGTGATCAGTAAAACAAACAAAAATGAATATTAAACTAACAAAATAAGTAACACAAACAAAGTAAGACACTAACAGAACGCAATTGAAGAAAAATATAGAAGTAAATAAACAAAATGTAGGGGGAAAAAATCAACAGAAACTAATAAATATTCACAAAATAATAAATAACACAAAAAATGCCCAAAAATAAAAACAATAAATGACTAGTATTGTAATTTGGTTCCACTAGTTTCTTATTCTTTTTCTATATCAGTTGCTTTTCGACACCTGTACATAAGTTCCATCAACAAAATTATCAGTAAAATAACAACAAATAAATATTTTTTTAAACTAAACCATCCATTCAGAACGTGTCAGCGCTGACGCATCAGGGGTTAAAGGGTTTTTTTATTTCTCCACAGACGCCCACAGTGGTGGATCTGCAGACTGGGCTCGGTTACTGGGGATCCCATTTGCTTTCACCTTCGAGCTGAGAGACAATGGGACATTTGGCTTCAAACTTCCAGAGGATCAGATCCAGCCGGCCTGTGAGGAGGCCTACAGCGGAGCCATGCACATCATCACCCACGTCCACGATAAGGAGTTTATCAAACCGACAAACACGGCTGTTACTGCAGCTGCAACACTGTGGACCACGATGATGGCTGTGTTTGTCACCAGTACAGTGATGGTGTAAAAAAAAAAAAATTAAAAAAAATGTCTAAACCTGAACCCTTTAAACTTCCAAGGGTCCAGAAGTAGTCAGAAGATATAAACCACTGTCAGATAAAATAACCAGAGCAGGTAAAATCACTCATTTGTTCAAAAATACAAATGACAAACAGCTGATCTGAACCTTTAATGTTGACATTGAAGGTAGCGCGGTTGCACTGAAATCTCGTTTTGTGTTCCTTGACAAATAAAGTTTCTTCTTGATTCTTGATTTATGTCTGATAATTATCCACAAAGGAAACATATTCCAACAAATATAGTCATAGTCCAACAAAAATACCCAAAACTAACAAAAAAAAAAAGTCTACATTTAGTCCAAAACACATCAAAACATCGATAAATATCCACAAATGTTTTATCTATTGCATCATTTAACAGGACCCGCCTCCAATATCCCAGGTTTTATCTTAATATTTTCATTTATAATATAAGAAAACACCAATTGAATGTGATCAAAATGGTTCAAAAACAGCATTCAGTTGACTTTATTAAGACATTTAGGCGAAATTGAGCAGAAGTTTAAAGGGTTAAACTCAGCAAACACACTTCAGACATGGTTGTAAAATATTCAGAAGCATGAAACACATTTTCAGGATTTTTTTATACGTCTTTGATAATTTAAAATGTTATTTTTTTTAACATTGTCAACATCCGTGATTGAGTGAGAAAGTCGAACAGAATGGAACTATATTACATTACATTATATTATATTATATTATATTATATTATATTATATTATATTATATTATATTATATTATATTAATTATATTATATTATATATCCTCTTATTATATTTCTATTATTCTACCCTTCTAGTATTCCTGACTCCCTGATGAAGACCATTTATGCCGAAACGCATTGGGGTTTTTATATGTTTTTATAGGTTTTTGTAACCAAGCCAGTTTAATAAAGGCTTTTTATTCTTCACTTTTAAGAGAGTGCCTTGGAATTTTTCTTTGTTTTTCCTAGCTCTATGTTAGACTTATTCTTTCTTCTAAGTTTGGGATCAGGAAAGTATGTGTAAATAAACTGAAAGGTTTTTTCAAGGACATAAATCTTCGGATGGAGCTACGATGAGAAAGGAGCTGAGGGTAGGAAAAGAAAAAGAAACGAAAAGGACCGGGTAATTCGGGTTTTTTTTTTTTTTTCAGACCTTTCCAGTGATTAGTAACATCTAATTGCGCATGCGTGGTGCAGCCACAGTGTTTACTGTCACCTCAAGGATGGGATACACACACTGTACCTCTAACTGCCATTGCTATGACGACCATAGATGTAAAGATAGGAATATAAACGCACACACACGTAGGCGATCGATTTCCTGTGCATTTGTTCATCATCCTAATGCAATACTCTCTGCACATACTGATGTACTGCCAGTGTGTGTGTGTGTGTGTGTGTGTGTGTATATGCTCTTTTGTACAAATCAATAAATACACACACGGCCATCGTAAACCCACCGCAATAGATTTTTCTTCCCCCAGTTTATTGTAACTGAAGTGTACAGAGATTCTGGTCAGCACTCATAAATGTTAGTCTGGTGTCCAGTAAATGGGAAACAAGACAAAAACTAAACAAAATCAACTGTTCAGACATCACCGTTTAATCCAACACGTGTGCACCAACACATTTCTAAGAATAAATATGTATGAATAAAGGTTATCGGAAAGACAAAAGGAAGAAAATGTGCCCCATGTGTGGACAAAATACGATAATTATCTTTTAAACCAGCAGAAAGAATGACCTGTAAGTATGGAAATGTGTTTCAATATATAGAAAATGGATTTGGATACACATTTAAAATTAAAAAAAAAAAGGCTGAAAAGAATGAACAGAGAGTAAGAGATATATAAACTGGACTTTGTTAGAATTTTAAATGGATAAATTGAATAATATGTTAAATGTGAACATGCTTTGTTTTGTTTTCAATGCGGTTTATGTTGAAGTCTGTGTTATTCTGGGAACTATAATGATAGTCCATTTAATGCAGGGATGGACCGAGGAACTTGTGTTGGAAATTACAATGGGCCCAGAAATATAGGTGTAAGTACCATATTTTCTGGACTATAAGGCGCACCTGTATATAAACCACATCCGCTGTATTTTAAAAAAAATAATATACAAGCTGCACTGGGTTAGAAGCTGCAGATATTTATGTCAAAAAATAATATATTTACTTCATGTACAGAAGGATTTTTAACTGTAAATGTACTTAATTATTTGTACCTGAACAGATTATTTTCCTAACAGTGACTTTTAACACGGAACCAACTTTTCTGATTAAAACGGAACAGAACCAAGAGAAAAAAAACCCAGTATTTACCGTATTTATCTTCATTTCTCCCGTGTTTTAAATCACAAATCACTTTAATTATCTTCACTGAAACCCATGAAGTCATCTTCTTCTGTGTCACAGTTGAACAACCTGAGGATTTGAAAAATAATTAACAGTTGATCATTTCTCATCTGGTAAAAAGACTAGGTATTATTCTTTTGCATCGATTGTTTTTTAGTCGTTTTGATTGTAATTCTGGTTAGAAGAAAAATCCACAGAATAGCTGCACCTTTGGATAAGCCTCAGTCCAGAAAATACGGTATGTAATATAAAGTTTTATTATTTTATTATGTTAAATTGCTTTGGTCCACTCAGAAGACACAGGTCAGAGCTGAGGAATGTAGGGGGATGGGACGACGTCAGACAAAAGACTAACTTATACTATTTATAAACTTTAAATTAATCTTAAACTGTAATACTGATTTGAACTAATTGTAAGCTATATTTTGGATATTAAAATGAATCAAAAGACAAAGAAAAATTACTTCTCATCAATTTTGCTCGAGCAATAAAATGTACTTTTATTTTCGTATATTTTTTCCTTTGATAAAATCAATAAATATAGTGATGTACTTTACTGCAGAGTCATGGAACCGTCGTGGAATGACACAGATGTGAAAATGTTAAAAACTCTGAATGAAAAAAAAATTTAAAAATGTAAGATGTAAAAACACAAGGATGTTAAAATATATGGAGCGCATTTTTTAAAAACATACATAAATTAGGGCTATTAGAATAAACTGACAATTAAAAATAGCTTGAAGCTCCTGTAAATAAGATTTTGGATTCATTTTCTTTTTACATATGTGAATGAAAACCTTTAAACTCTTCATGTTACACAGACTTTAACATAAACTTTACATAAGGACCTTAAATATTTTCATAAAACACAATGAAAATTTTATATTCTGAAAGTAGATATTGTATGTTCCATCCTTCAACACTCATCAAACCTCTCTCTCTCTCCACACACACACACACACACACACATATAGTCATTTATCTTCTCTCAATTTATGTACATATTCATACCATTTTACATATAATACACAAGATGTTAGTATTATACCTGTATCTAAGGAGTGAAATATTAAAAATGAGAGTAAAATGTAATTCAAATGTTTGTAGTACCTTACTTTAAGGCTGTAAAATGTAGAAGTTCAGCATCGTAACATTAATGACAATGTGCACAAGAGTCAGAACAACATAAAACTAGTAAAGAACAGGAGGTTTTTTACATCTTAGTTGCAAAAATAAAAACAGATTAATATGTTTGGCTGTAGAAAAGATGATAATTGAGTGAAAACAGATCTTCCTTTAGTCACTGCAGGATACTCACTCACTGTATTATTGAATATATACTGTATATATTCTCTGTTTTTGATATAATAACTAGGGTTGTCCGATTAATGCATTGATAAAGATGAATTAACTGGAGTCATATTTGGTGTGTTTTATTTTTCCTATTGCATTAATCAAATTTGTAATGTTTCTGTATGAGTGTTTCCTTTTTGATGTGATAACCTAATGCTTTTTATTTTATTATTTGTATATATATTATTTGTAGATTGACAAAAGAACAAGTGAATAAAGTAAAGGTTACAAGCAGCACTGGGACTAGTCTGAAATATAATAAAAATAATATTAAAATACAACAGAATGGAAAAAATATGACTACATTTGTTTTAGTTTAAGTCTATTCAAAGCAATACATGACTTTATAAATCATTTTTTGTTATATATTCATCTTTTGATTTGCCACAATAATGTGAAGTTTTAGGTAAGATTAAAAACATTAATTACAGATCATAATGAAATAATCTGTAATATTTCTTCAATCTCTGGGCAGCATGAATATTAACCTTTAAATTTAATCTGAGTTTTTATGAACATCTATATAATCATTCAATTAAAACTTGGAAAAAACCTGATTTTCACAGGAAATACAGTGGATAATGTTAGAATAAATCACCAAAAAGGTTCAAAATGGAGGGAATAAACTAATGTGGGACCTGCTGTATAAGTAGAATTGTGTTATTTAAGGGTTAATGAAGAAAATGAAGCTAATCTTCCATGTTTGAACCAACATATTGGATGAAAAATGTCTACACATGCATTATTTCATGAGAAATATTAGACATTTTCTGTTGTGATTCTTTCCTTTAAATGCCAGAAGCTAAATAATTAACCTGGTTTTTCACACATATGGAATAAACTAGACGACAGCTGCTTTACCTTCACACATTCCATTGTTACTGATCATCTCCTCTGCACAGACACTGCATCCTCACCAAAGATCTATCAAATGAAAGATGAATGAAAGCATTTGACAGAAGAGGGTTGACGTTAATTCACAATAATGATGCAGAGATCATGTTCAGGGTATTTAGTCTGGTCCTGTACGTCTGGTCTTCAAAGAAAAACCTGAGTCCTATTTATTTACCTTATTTGTTTGAGACAAATATGGAGTTTTGGAGAGAAACTACGGCACCAGACATACTAAGAAGTCAACAGAACGCCTCCGTTTTTAACACATTGTCAAAGAAAAAGAAAAAAGAAAAATCATCTAGTGAGACTGAGGCAGGTCATGCACATATTCACAGGAAGTCTTTGACATCAGAAGAGACTAGAAGAATAGTCTCGTCAATCTACGGTATGTGGAAACCTAACCCTAACCACAAACTGCAACTGAATTTATTTCTTCAGATCTGACATCAGACGGGTTCGGACTGCACTTTTGGCAGAGTAGGACTTTTCGGACACATCCTATTTTCAAAAACAAGCACTATAAATTCATATAATTTTAATATTCACTCCAACACATATTAAAAATTCATACAATATACTCAAATTAAAGTATCATTACTGGATACAAGTATAAAACCTCACACTATTTGAAAGAGTCCATAAGAATTTTACACATGATCACATATAATAAATGTATAAAATACACTCTTATTCCAAATTATACACATTTTTACATTTTACATATTGGACCTTCCTTCTCTTGAGTTGTGGAATCTGAACACACTTTGAGGTCTTATTTTGGACTCTTTCAAATAATGTGAGGTTATATACTTAGAATTTTGATACTTTAACTTGAGTATATTGTGTATATTTTTAATCAGCGTTCAAGTGAATAATATAATTATATGCAAATAAATATAAATGTATGGTGTTTGTTTTTGAAAATAGGATTTGTCCCAAAAGTTCTACTCTGCAAAAAGTGAATTCACCGCGAAAAACATACTAAAAATGCACCCACATCTACTTTGTCAAATTTGCATGAATGAATAACTGTCTAATTAGTTCTAAACAACATATTTTAGTGACGCAAAACTTAAAACTAATTTACTGAACATGGAACAAACCTCTGGGAAAGACTAAAATGTATATATTATCTTTCCAAATTTACATAAATCCAATATGGCTAAAAGAACACAATGAAATTGCCTTATAAAGCAAAACATTATTTTTATGAACAACAATCACTTTATCAATACTCAGATGTTTCCAAATTATTCTCTGTCGTTAGAAATGACATTTGTGTTGCACATCTAATTCCATCGTATATTATCGAGAAAAAAAAGACCATCATTTGTATTGTATTGACTTATTTTAATAACTAAACTATTCATCACTTTTGAAGGTATAGTAGTAGTAGCAGTTTTTAACCTGAAATCACTTCAATAACTGGATTAGATTTGATTATATGTCTGAAATAGTGTATTTTTTTTATATTTTGGGGGTCATATTGGACTCATAAATCATAAATGCAGTTTAGGAAAGAAGCTCATATTTGAAAAAAACATTCCTCATGCCCATTAAAGACATTTAGTGTTTAAAATCACTAAAATAATTCACTTAGGAATAAGTATATGACCAAAAACATGCATTTTCTGATCATTTGGTGGCCATGTTGGATTTTTGCAATTTTCACACTTTTGCCCAAAGTATATTTGAGTGTATTTTTACTATGTTGTTCCATTGACTCGTCTGGCCTGGAATTAGAAGAAAAAAAATCTGTTGCAATTAGTGGATTGACTGGACTTGAAGGGAAGGAACAGAAGTGATCTGCAGTTCAAGGTGCATCTGTTGAGTGAATCCAGACCATGGGTGTCATACACTCGTCTCACCACTAGATGGCAGTAAGTGTCCATTTCTGCCACATTGTGACCCCTGTTTGGAGCATCTGGAGAGCATCTGATTTCATCCATATTTACATTTAATTCCATCTCCTTCTCAGGTCTGGAAAGTCACCATTTGTCGACTGATGCGGCTCTTCGTTCGTATGGTTGGGGTGTCGTCGCCGTCGCCGCCTCCACATCCCAAAACCATCCTCAAACTCGAATGATGCTGATGGAAGAGGAGGCTCTGTGAAGCTGTCAGAGACAAACACACCACTCATCACTGACACATACATGAAGGTGACTCAAACTTCAACGTGCTCGCTCACATGCCGCAACACGTGCCCCCCCCCCCAACCTCCATCATACATTTATGAACTAATCAATGACCTCCAATTGCATGAATGGAACTAAACAGCTCCCCATGGACTCTGGGTCAGGCTTAGTTTTAGAAACAGGAAGCGGAGGATGAAGATGAGGCTCTCCTCTTCCTCTTTTGGCTCATGTGTGACATGTGTTTGTTATCGTATTATGAAACCACACATGTTTCTGTTCTATTTAAGAAAAAGGAAAGTTTCCTAAACAAAAAAAAAATCACTTTAATCAAAGAAGAAAAAAAGCGTTTGAGATTTAAAAAAAACAAACATTTTAATCCTGTTTTTTTCTTTGAATGAAAATGCTTTTGTTTGTTTTTTTTGGATTGAAGTGAGTTTTTTTTTTATTGCTTTTTACATTTGTTTTATTGCAGTCATCTTCAACAGCTCTGTCCAGCCAGAGTCTAAAGCCTAAGGAAATGGTGGGGTCTTTCACTGTTTACAGAATATAATATAATAAATAGAATAGAATAGAATAAAACAGAACAGAAAATAATAGAATACAATACAATACAATAGAATAAAGTGCTTTTCTAGTTCTATTTAATTTTTTTGGCCCATTGCAGATCTAATCAGGGTGAATGTGGCCCCTGAAGAAAATGAGTTTGAGACCCCTCCCTTAAAACCATTGGTGTAGACACCTGTCACTCAAACATGTCTGACCAATGGGGAAGGATCCACTGACTGTGGGATGAGTCTCAAAATGTTTCACTTTAAAAACAAAACTGCAAAACTGTTTTCGCCCTCGTGACCCTTTTTTCTTATTACTGAAACATTTGGACAAATATCCTGCAGTGGGCGGATGCTTTTTTGACTCAAATGTTTTATTTATTTTATTTTATATTGGTATTGAATAATCAAGACGCAAACATCCTACACATAATATGGTCCAAATCCCCCCCAAAAAAAACACATGACTTCAATCCAAAAAATTATTTTAAATGAAAAAATACACTCTTTTTGTTCTTTAATTGATTTTTTTTTTTAATTGTTTTTGGATTTAAAATATTATTGTTGTTTTGTTTCAATAATAAAGACACACATGTACCTTCATACTACGGTCGGTTCCTAAAGTAAGGTTTTGAGCGTGAACACTTGTGTTTCTTTAATTCTCATATGCTGTTTTACTTTCTACCCATTTAATGCAGTGTTTGTATCTTTTAAATGCTGCTGATGGGTCTGTGGATCAGTCCTAATTAGGTCCCACAGATACCAACGCTGCAGCATCCAATGATCTTCATAATCAATTCTACGCACAGTGCACTAATGTCTCTTTCGGGGACGGCGAATCATTTTAAGTGTGTGAACGAGGCTGTAAAGTCTCAGGAAACCCACTCTGGGATGATTGTGTCGGCTTAAAAAACAGAGAAAAGCCAAAAGTACAGACCTGTAAATGTTTAAGGAGCTGAAAAAGCTGCAAATCTACAGCTACTTATAAAAGCAGCGCTCGATTTTTGGAAAGTGTCCGACTTTTACTAGTTAGTGAAAGTTTTGATCAATTTCAGGGGGAAAGATGGGACAAAAATAAATAGAAAAAGAGTATAAAGTCACAGGATATACAGTGAAAATAATGGAAAATGTTTCAAAAGTTCAACCTCCAGAGGCTTAGTGAGAAGTTTCACAGCTGTATTAAAGAAAATTTAATTTAAAAAACTGCAAAGGACGTTCCGTTAAAAAAAAAAAGGCAAATAATTTACTTTTCTGGGTCCAGGACGTTATAATATAATGTGACAGACAATAGAAAAGTGAAAAATTACTTTAAAGACAAATTAATAAAATAAAAACTAAGCAAATGCAACATGAAAATAATGTGGGGGTGGGATTTAATACGTTTCAAATGTGTTCTAAAATTGTATGACAAATCTGACTGATGTGTCATTTACTTATTTATTTATTTCCATTTACTTCCTTGTTTGTTTTTTTACTCTGAGACACAATCGAAGTACATTAAACTATATAAATATGAAAAAAATACTGATTTGACTGTTTTAATCTCAGCAAATTACATAAACATCTGAAGTAGTTCAGGTTATTCACATTCATTTATTGTTTGTTATTGGTGCAACTATATTTTGCTGCTGGAATTATAATATAATATTATAAAAATAAAGTCATGTCTGTCTGTCGGCTGTGTGATGCCATAAAACAACAACCTAGAAATATAAAACAGAAAGTGTGTCATAGCCTCTAACCCTATAAAATGATTATTTTTCCTTCAGTGCAAAAACAACAACAACAAACAAACAAAAATAAGCTTAAATTATGATAACATTTACATTTACAAACAAGAAATATATGTATAACTCAAAAAAGCTGACATTTCTTTGTTGAAATGAGTGAAATTTAACAATATTATGCTTAAACCTATCATTTACAGGTGTGCATTATGGATTAAATATGTATTATTGTTAAAATTACACTTCATTTTCTGGTTGTTCGTGTTTAAGATTATTCAGATTTTATTAATAAATGTGATAAATGGGATTCATATTTGTATTTTTTCCAGTGAACCGGCAGTGAAGGGTTTATATCAGCAGATACTTTTGGTGGATATTTGATATTTACGTGTTAAAACCTTATGCCTGTTTTTATTCAGCATCTTCACTTATATATGGAACAAATCTCCGTTGTCAGACCCGAGCGCCGCTGCTGTTTTATATTTAGCCGCCACGGCAGCAGCTCTGGTTGCTAGGGGAGATCTGTGATGCATCTACCAAAGCACTTCAGAGGAAACTAAATCTTCCTGGCAGCCAAGAATGATCATGCATTATAGAGAGAATCACCCTGCTGCTGCGAACGGCGCCGTTGTGGTAGATGGGCGAGCTGCCGGACGAAGCGTTGTAGTAGGACGACGTGGAGCGAACCAGCGGCCTCTTGGCTTTTTCTTTGGCGCCGTTGGAGTCGTTGTCTTTAATGATGTCGTACTGTCGGCAGAACAGGGCGATGACGGCTGGTGACGGACAAAGTTACAACAGTGGAAAATAAAAACCAAGTTTAAACTTTTATTATGATAAACTTGTGTCCAGTGTCATGATAATAATATAATAATAATAATAATTAATATATCTATATATTTTCTCTATAAATATCATTTGAACTTTGACATGTTTTCCAGTATTTATAGCTCGTCTTGTGCTTTATTTGCAAAATCCTGAGACTTTTTCGTTTGTAAAATCTTAAGGGTTTCACTTTAGCTTCTTTCAATAACATTTGAATATTGTAAACTTTCCTCTGCAGACTTTTTTAGCCTCTCATTTTTGTGTTTTGTTTGCGTCTCTTCTCTTTCTCTTGTGTTTGGAGATGACATTCAGTCTAAGCTTTAAGTGCCCTGTCAGTCTGTCCTGTCATTTCAAAAAGGGAAACTCAGTCTGACCTGCCCACAGCAGCAGGACGGTGGTGATAATGAGCAGCTCTCCGGTCTGTAGGTGGGGGGTCATACCCAGACCTTCCATCGCCGGTTCATCTGAGGACAAACATAACTAGTGCTTTTATGTTCAGTGAGTGGATGTTTCATGCAACAGAAATACATGGAACTGTGTTGTTTGCCTCCTGAAATGATAGGTTTATTTTTTTTATTCAGTCATAACAAATAGTGCATGTAAAACTAACTGAAGTCAGATTGTTTTTGCTCCTCCACCACACAAAAGAAAAAAGATCTGTCAACCTTTCAAAACTTATTCAAGCCATCAACACACCAACTTCAGCAACACAGAAACACTATATATATATATATATATGCCTGTATATGTGCCTGATGTGCTGTAATTTGACACATATGGGGCAATTCAGGAAATAAAAGACACTAAAAACAAACAAAAACAAGGCAGTCAGAGACAGCAGACGTCCACTAAGGCTTGATATGGCGTCAAAACGTGATGTGATGGAGCCACAGGTGTTGACCCATCTGATGTCTGAAGGTTAGGGGTCAAAGGTTAGAGCCACAGGTGTTGACCCATCTGATGTTTGAAGGTGAGACGATGTGAATGGGAAAAAAAACCCACCAGATTCTATCTTGTCTGAATCCTGACATATTACCACTGATGTTTTAGTTGTTGACCTTTAGTGTGGTGTTGACCTTTGACCTTCATTGCTCAAAATCTAATGGGTTCTTCTTTGACCCAGTATCTATCATTGCTGAAAGTTGATCAAAATCTGTTCCGTAATCCTGCTGACAGACAGACAAACAGACAGACACATGGACCTGAATTTAATACCTCCTTGGTGGAGGTAAAACAGTGGTGAGTGTTTCTACACGTCTGTACAATCGCTACATTTACATGATGTTTTTTTAAATTCTGAATTATTTCTGTCGTCTCGTCGTCTGAACCCGCTTTACGGGGGTCTGTGGGGGCCTGATCCAGCTACAATGCGTGAAGGTGGGGTACACCCTGTACTGTATGAGTCTCCAGTTGATCACAGAGGTGAACATATATACTGTATTTTCTGGACTATAACCTGCTACTTTTTCACTGTTAGAAAAAAATCTGTTCAGGTACAAACACGTAACTACATTTACAGTTCAAAATCCTTGTGTACATGCAGTAAATATAGGATTTTTCAACATAAATATCTGCGGCTTATAACCCAGTGTGGCTTGTATATAATTTTTTTTGTTCAAATTTTTTTTTTAAATACAGCAGATGCAGCTTATATACAGGTGCGGCTTATAGTCCAGAAAATACGGTAGACAAACAATCACTGTCACATTCACAACTATGGATAATTTAGATTAACCAATTAACCTGGAGTAACTGGAGAAAACCCACACAGACACGAGGAGAACATGCAAACTCCACACAGAAAGGTCTGGTGTGGGAATAGAACCAGGGACCTTCTTACTGTGAGGCATGAGCACCCGAATTATTTTTTCAGAATAAAATAATTCTGGATTAAAACTATTTCTTTTGTGTTAACATGGACATGATAAATAACGGTTTACATGTCCACTGTAGTTAATTGGGCTTTAAGAGATGGAGGTAAAGAGGGTTCTGATTGGACAGGAAACCCACTGGTAGAAAACAAACACTTCCTGTTTTGTGTTTCAACTAGCACGTTGCTAGACCAAATACCACATGGGATTTTTTTGCATTTATTTTTGTGATAATTACGAAGCAGCAGCTCAAACAATCTAATAGAAACTAAGCTCCTGGGAAAACCATGGAAACTTTGCAGAAAGTGACAAATGTACGTGTGTGTGACTCCAGTTATATGTCGTCTAGCTTTTGCACAGATCTGTAGATGCAGATCCTGTTATTTTCTGCTGCAGTGATCTGAAGTACACGGAAGAAAAACTTTTGTCAAAGTGCCTCCGAACACAGTGAGATGCAAGTGAATATCACAAGTAAAAAAAAAACAAAAAACACGGAGATGTAAAAATACAAACATGGCTTCAGTTCATCAACAGGACAGATGTTTTTTTTTGTTTTTTTAACTTTATAAATTCAGATGTTTCATTTCTAACAGTCAACAATCCACCTGACTAACAAACACATCTTTATTTAATTCACTTTTTCCACATTTATTATTCTTTCAGATCTTCTGGCTTTGTTTTGTACTTATCTGTTGTCAGAAATAAACATTGACAACATATATTCGACCCAAATGTACAAAACTATAAATAAAATACCAAAAAAAAAAATCACCTGTTAATTCTTTAGTTCATACTATTGCAGTGTGTAATGACAAGTTAAATGATCAACCCTTTAAACTTCCAAAGGATCCACAGAAGTAGTCGCTCTGTCCTAAATGCTTCTCTACTGCACATGATTTATTACCATTTATTATATCATTACCCTTTGCACTTTGCATTTTTAAATGTTTTATTTCATTTAATGTTCATTAAAAGGTTAGAATGAATGTGAATGTCACCTTCTTATGTTAGAATTTCCAGGTTCACATGTCCAATAAAGATATTCTATTCTATTCAGCAAAGTAAGTGTAATTTTAACAATGATATTCAAACTAATATTATTATTTACATGTGTAATACAACTTCCAGATGACAGTAGATCTATAAATAGACAAAACATTCACCTGGAAATGAAAAATATACCATTTAATGTTATGACTCGGTGACATTTTTGACTGTTTCTACCTGATAAAAAGCCTATTATTTATTTATTTATTTATTTATTCTATTGTTTATAAGTCAGCTGTGGTAATTGCTGGTGTCATTAATGTATTGATTTTCTTTTAAATAAAATAATTAAAAAGAGTGATGAACTGTGTTTTGTTCATTTATTTACGGTGGTCTAGGACTCCAGCGGGGTAGTGGTCACTTCTCTCCAGGGTCCGGAAGTGGACGGCTCGGCTCGGTTGACTGTCCCCGTTGGGTCCAACAGACTGAACCTGAAAATACAGACGGTGTGTTTTACTGCTGAAGCTGGAACTGTTCTGTCCTCACATAAACTAGCACATTAAAAGGTGGACTACAACATGATTTCCTTCAGCATTTTTATTTATTTTTTCCTTAAAATCACCTTCACACCTCGTTAACAACCAATTAATTAAATGTTCTGACAATAATAAAAAAACACATATTCACTTGTGGAAAAGAGTGGAATAAAAAAACACCATCCAATCATTTTGAGCGCCCATTTGAAATGGTCAGATGCCAATCAAATTAAAGTTCTCTCCCCCCTCTGTTGGAACCCCTCCTGTCTGAAAGGTTTGGAGCACCGGTACAGAAAATTAAAATTAAATTAGAGCTGGGCTAAGGTACATTAGCAATATTAAGATGTAAAATTCACCAGAAAATGGTTTCAGTCATTAACATAAATCAGGAGTAAAAAAAACCCCAAAAAAGAAGCCCCATTAAAGGATGAAAATACTTTTATAAATGATCCAAATGCAAAAAAAAGTTACATTTATTAAGGAAAATAAGGGAAATTTTAACAATGTTCTGCCTTAACTTCTCATTTGTCCGTGTGTTTTATGGATAAGTTCTACAAAAACACCAAACTCTTAGTAACAGAAACAGAATATGGTTGAAATGTGTAATTTTCTTTCAGGGTTCATACACGCTTTTAACCCTTTAACCCCTGACGCATTCTGACTGGATGGTTTAGTTTAAAAATTCAGAAAAATGAATTTTAAAAAAACATGTTTTTACTGAGTTTTGTTGATGGAACTGAGCTAAAAAATAAATAAAATAAACAGATGCCAAAAAGCAACTGACAGAGAAAAAATTTCAAAAGCCCAAACTACATCTACTGGAACCAAATTACAATACAAGTTCTTTATTTTGGAAATATATATTTGTTTTTTTGTTGTTTATTTTTGTACATTTTGTTTTTTATTTTAGTAATTTTCTTAAATTTTGTTCCATTTGCGTCTTACGTTGTTCATGTTACGTATAATTTTTATTGATGACTTTGGCTGTTTTTATTCATTTGTTGCTTATTTAATTTTATTTATTTATTTTTATCCTGAAGTCTCAGGAGTCAAAGGGTTAACCAATACTTTTCAGCAAATGTCCATAACTACGTACTCCTAAAAATATCGACTTTAAACAATAAGAATAAAAAGTTAAAGTGTTAAAGTTTACGCTCAGAGGTTTAACAATAAAATTAATGACAGTGTTTTTTTTCAAGATTAAATTAACATTTATGTACATATCCCAGTGAAACCAGATATTGTTAAATCAACACTTTCCTGGCATTTACATTTAATTTCGGCTAAATTTTAGACCCCACCGACTGAACTGGGAATTAACTGGTAGTTAAATTCCAGTTCACTGAATAGAACGTTAAGACAAAATGAAATAAAGTTTTATTCATTATTATTAATCACATTATTATGCTGGGTAAAAAAAAAAAAAATCCATGACTTTTCCAAAACTTTCTGGGTTTTTTTACTTTTCCAAAACATTTTTCAAATTCCAAAACTTTTCCAGGTTTTTTCCAAATGTCTTTTTTCTTTAGACATTACAGCTTACTCACATTTTATTGTTACAGGATAGTTTGTAAATGTAAATATTTTCATGATTTAAGATTTTTTGCAGTAAAAAAAAATGGAAGTTGTCATCATTTATGAGCAAAAAAATTAAACTGAGAAAAAAATATGAAGTCATTTAATAGGTTATTATGCTCTTCATCACATGGTACACATTGGAACTGTTGACGGGCCGTATGTTTGAGACCCCTGAATTAGAGTATTTATCATATCATGTATAAGAACAGAAATGAAAACACATCAATGATTTAGTCAATGTAATAAAAGCCAAAAAAAAAAACAAATGTGATGTAGCACTCAAAGTTTCCTGCAGCTACTGAGGAGTTTATAGAACGTGTAAAGTTCCTTCCAGTGATTATTCAGTTCCAAAAATACTTCACAAGGACACAATTACATGCATGAGAGGCCCATCTCACCATCTCCACCTACACACTGAACCCAGAGGTTGAATGCAGAGTTTGCTCTAAGTCATTGTGGGAAATGACTAAGTGATGCAGAACCAGAGCTGAAGTAGATGCAGAACAGGAAGTAGATCAACCAACAGGTGCTTCACTCAATCCAATGCGGCTCAAGAGTCTCGTCTACAATCAAAAAGTCCAGTGTTTTCTGTCTAATATGAGAACTGTCCTTGAATAAACTCATCCTCATCTGCCCACCCGTTCCACATAATGACACTTCACGGGTGGGAAATTCTCTCTCTACTTTGCACGTCTTCCCACAGAGGTCAAAGGTCAGCCTCGATGGAATTGGCAAAGCGTGTGTACATTGTGGGGACGGACAGATTTAACCAAGTGGTCCATCTGAAGGGAGGGGTGTACCACACCGTCAGTTTATTAAAGTGGAATGGAGTAGACAGAGTGGGACAATAGACTCAATACCTTACCCTGACCCTAACCCTTACCCTGACCCTAACACCTTACCCTGATCCTAACACCTTACCCTGACCCTAACACCTTACCCTGACCCTAACACCTTACCCTGACCCTAACAATTACCCTGACCCTAACACCTTACCCTGACCCTAACACCTTACCCTGACCCTAACCCTTACCCTAAAATCTAACCCCTAACCCTAACTATAACCCCAAACCTCAAACCTAACCTGGTCCACACCTAGGTTTTCTTGATCCACAGTTTAGTTTCAGTACGTGTTTTATACGGCAAGAGATCAGGGTTATTTTTTCTCCCAAAATTGTATCTTTATTTAGGTTGTCAGTAAAAAAAATAATTTTACAGGAGAAACAAATTCTACTGTTGTGAATAAAATAACAGTTTCTGTGCTGAACAATAGAACCTGATCTAATTCCTTCAATACTTGTAAACAGTGGAGAAAACAGGCCTGTGTGTGTGTGTGTGTGTGTGTGTGTGTGTGTGTTACCTGGACACTATAGTGTGTGTCCTCATCCAGGTCCCAGAGCATACACCAGTGGCTGGACGTGTTGACTTCACGGATGGAGCGTTGCATCAGTCCGTCCTGTCTCTGTAGAGCAGACACACTAATGTAAACACCAGTATACACTATAGAGAATGAATGGACTCACACACACACACACACTCACACATACACACACGCTGCTGAAGGACGTAAACAGGTTCATTAACAGAAATAAAACTAGAACACGGGGGACAAAAACCCCTGAGGCAGAGTCCACATTTAGAGTCAACATTTGGAGGATGATGAGATGGAAAGTCCGGAAGAGTCTATGAGAGGATGAAGCCATGATGTGGAGCAAACTGGAGCAGAAGAGGCTTTAGCATTAGCATTAGCATTAAAAAAAACCCAGTTTTATTCACTGAAATTAATAAAAACTATGATTAAAAGGAAAAAGGAGAATTTAAACTGTATTGTGTATTTACCAAAGTAATTAAAATGTACAGAAATTATGGATAAAATTCACTTTATTTTCATTTTTTTGGCAATGTTGAACTCAAATTTAATTATTTTATTAAACCCGAGCATTATATGGCTCTTCATGGTACGTGAGCTTCCTATCCTGACTTTGGAAAAATGGCGACGATGTCTTGTATGGGATTTATTTAAATATGACGGTGAAGAAGATCAAAGAAAAAAAAAATACAAATAAAAAACTAGTAAATCTGGTGTTAAACTATTTAAAACTAACTCAATTAAAGGAAAAAAAAACATGTGAAAACTAAACCATCAAATCCCCTACAATCAAAACCATGTGAGCCAGTGTCGTGACAAACAGGAAGTGATGCGTACAGTCCAGTTATCAGCCATCAAAGGGTTAAAGCCTCCTTTAATAGTCCAACTGATTTGTCCAATGGCTTGATCATTATTTCACCAGCTCGTGACAGATGGTGCAAATGCAAATAGGAAGTGCACTTTAACAAGCAGCTTCACCTCATAGAAATTCAGCTCCAACCTTTTCTGTCCCAGTGGGGGAAATTAGGTCTGCAGGCAGAGGTAGCACAGCTATCATCTTCAGGAAGACAGAGAGAGAGAGAGAGAGAGAGAGAGAGAGAGAGAGAGAGAGAGAGAGAGAGAGAGAGAGAGAAACATGTACAAAGAGCATCTGCCGCTGATGGAAACTTTTTAACTGATTGACTCGGAGACAAGTTGTCCTATTTACCAAGTTTGTACAAGGTAAAAATAAATAAATAACTAAATAATGGTGCCAGGCACAACCCACTCTGCCCCTCACACACACACACACACACACACACACACATTGTGCCCATTATAAGTAAATGAGAAGAGCTTAAAAATTCAGAAAACTATTTAACTTTGACCTACTGTTCCCAAAATGTAACTAGAAAAGCACTTGGAGAGTATAGACCTCCCACTCAAATATTTAATTTACCCCTATAATGAATTCATGGACCTTGTAAACCTATACATACTGTATGTTATCTATACTGTGGAGTTATACTGTTGAAATGATGGAGAATTCTTCATAAAATAAAGTAAATTATTAGAAATGGGACCCCCTGGGGTATTATTTAGATATAATGCAGTACATAGGTAGCCTACTGTATTGTTCGTTTTTGTTTATTTATCTATTCTATCAATTTTCTTCTTTGTTTATGAGGATATTTTAATATTCAGTAATGTACAAATGTATACAATTACTTCACTTACTCAGTATATGTAGTGTAAAACCCTATTATCTCATGTGATTGAAGTTTTATTTTCCTTTTAGTTTAAAAACAACCCAAACATCAGCATTTTTTAACACATTAATTAAAATGTCACTGTTTAAAGTCAATCAGAGGTCCCTTTTTACAACATTATTTAGTGTCTGACCTATTCTTTATTATAGACTGTACATTAACGGATTAAAAAAGTCATGTAAATTTGGAGTAAAACAATATAAAATGGCCTTTTTCCTACTTCTATTCTACTTTTTTTCAGATATTAAGTATTATTAATAAGCCAGAATGAAATATCTATATATTTTTTTTATATTTCTTTTCCATTTTTAGTTGATTGTCCTTTTAAATCTAGAATATTTTTTGCCCACATATGTTCTATATAAAGTGTGTCTATATATACGGTATGTCTAAAAAATATATATTCTATGAAAAACGCCACAGATAGCCCAAAGTGCTGCTGCCTGAGTCTTTTACTTGTTCATAAATCTTTAATAACTTTCATCAAACGGTTCCTCCCTACATGATGTTCCAGTCCCATCACTACACAGCATTTCTTTAAGATGTTCCAGTACTGTATATGTCTCATAAAAAGGTACAGGTGGTTTTAGAAACACTTCTTCTGCAGGAATTAAATTAAAATATTTTTTTTTCCGAGTCTGGAGAAATATTATTCCCTTAGTTTGGAAATGTTAATAACATTTTCTTCAATTATCTCCATCCCTGGTGTGTGCTTTATTCTTTTTTTTTTAAATATTATTTCATTTATTTAGGATTAGTTTCTCCTGCAGGATTTTTTTTTAAATATTTTATTAAATCTCTGAATTTGTAGTTTCAACAACACCATTAAAATTAATCCTGCAAGATTTTGTTTGATATGACTGGGTGATTGTTGTCATGGTAACCGTGTTCTCACAGCCCTCTGTCAACAGGATGGTGACAGTGTGTGACAGGGAACATTTGAGGGAGACATTTGGTCAGAATTCACACAGAAAAACAGTTCAACATCAGTTATCTATTCAACAGTCTGCAAATAGTTCCTATAAGTGGTTTTCAACTGTAGGGGGGTTGTCTGGAATTTAAAGTATTTGATTAAAAAATATGTATATGACGTGAAAACCTGAAGCACTGTGGTACTGTTTATCTGTCAAGTGTTTATGGTGGTACTGTTTATCTGTCAAATGCTCAAACTGAAGTGTTGTGGTTCTGTTCATGTATCAAATGTTCCCTGTGGTATGTTTATGTGTCAAATATCCAGTGTGGTACCATTTATGTGTCAAATGTTGAAATTGAAGCACTGTGATACACCGTCAAATGTTCACTGTGGTACTGTTCATCTGTCAAGTGTTTATGGTGGTACTGTTTATCTGTCAATTGTTCAATGTCATATGTCGTGTGTTAAATGTTCACTGTAGAACTGTTTCTGTCAAATGTTCACTGTGGTACTGCTTCTGTCAAATGTTCTCTGTGGTACTGTTTCTGTCAAATTTTCTCTGTGGTACTGTTTATGTCAAATGTTCACTGTGGTACTGTTTCTGTCAAATGTTCTCTGTGGAACTGTTTCGTTACATGTTCACTGTGATACTGTTTCTGTCAAATGTCCTCTGTGGTACTGTTTCTGTCAAATGTTCACTGTGGTACTGTTTCTATCAAATGTGCTCTGTGGTACTGTTTCTGTCAAATGTTATCTGTGGTACTGTTTCTGTTAAATGTTCACTGTGGTACTGTTTCTGTCAAATGCTATCTGTGGTACTGTTTCTGTCAAATGTTCACTGCGGTACTGTTTATGTCAAATGTTCACTGCGGTACTGTTTATGTCAAATGTTCACTATGGTACTGTTTCTGTCAAATGTTCACTGTGGTACTGTTGATGTGTTTTGGAAACAAACAATGAAGAAACAAGTCGTTTCATTGTCATATTTTTGGTGTCATTTTGAAAAGCGAATGTTTCAGCAGATGATCAACTTTCACATAATGTAGATAAAATGTACCAGACAGAGGAGGGTGGACGGGTTTAGACTCCAGTTTACAATGAGAACAGATGAAACGTTCCTGTAAAAAAGACTAAAAGCTGGAGAAAAGTCAATAAATAGAAGGCTGACAGGATGCTCCACAGGTCTGAATCAAAGAATCAGCAGAGGCAGAGTGGGGTCTTCACCATCCCATAATGCTAGACGACTCCAATACACTAATCTCAATCAATACCAGCAACTCTGCAATGATTTGGCCAAATCCTGTTTCAATATTTACTAGATTTGGACTCCAGACCCAACGAATAAAAAAAATAAAATAAAATGCTGAAGTAACCAATTGTCTTTAAAGCTCTACAGACACATTCCCCTATAAACCTTCTTCAAAAAGTCAATGAAAAGCCAATATCTGTGTCTGCACTTGTAATAATCCAAGCTGTGCCAACATTAACTGCTTTGTAGTGTTGGGTTATTTTAAAGAAATTTATTTGTAGCTACAGTTCTGATCAAGTTTGGTGGATTTATCCATTTACAACCCAAAGCTCCCCATTTTTATTATCTTAATTTATTCTTTAAATGCATTAATTCTTAAACATATATGTATTTTTAAACATTTTAAACATCTTTATCTTTATTTCTACAGATGCTTAAATGCCTTTTTTAATACACATTTTAACATCTTTGGGTTTTTTTATCATAAAAAAAGCTTATTTTAACATCTTTTTAAACACATCTTAATATTTGAGTGTGTTTTCAGCATGTTTTTAAATATATTTTTTACATTTGTGTTATGTTTTCTTTAAATATTTCCCCCCATATTTTAACATCCTGGTGAGTTTTTTTTTAAAACAAATTTAACACGTTAACAGTTTTTAAATACATCATTTGTGTATGTTTTTAAATAGATTTTTACATTTGTGTATGTTTTATTTTTAAAATATAGAAGAAGTGAAAATCATCTTGGTCAGATTTATTGTAATAAGATTTTCCAGATGTGGTGAAAGATGTAGTCCAGTAAAAAGTTACTCTTTAGGTGATTATGTTTTATTTTAAGTGTGATGAGATATTTGGACTAGAAATGAGAAAAATACACTTGGTAAGATTTGGATTTTGTATCGAATCTATAAATTGTGAACCCGGAAAACCCTGATAAATCTGTTGATATTAAAGAAGAAAACCCTGATAAATCTGATATTAGAAAATAAAAACACTGATAAATCTGATATTAGAAAATAAAAACCTGATAAATCTCATTATATTACAGGAGAAAACCCTGATAAATCTGATATTAGAAAAGAAAAACACTGATAAATCTGATATTAGAAAAGAAAAACCTGATAAATCTGATATTAGAAAAGAAAAACACTGATAAATCTGATATTAGAAAAGAAAAACCTGATAAATCTGATATTAAAAAATAAAAACCTGATAAATCTCATTATATTACAGGAGAAAACCCTGATAAATCTGATATTAGAAAATAAAAACCTGATAAATCTCATTATATTACAGAAGAAAAACCTGATAAATCTGATATTAGAAAAGAAAAACACTGATGAATCTGATATTAGAAAAGAAAAACACTGATAAATCTGATATTAGAAAATAAAAACCTGATAAATCTCATTATATTACAGGAGAAAACCCTGATAAATCTGATATTAGAAAATAAAAACCTGATAAATCTCATTATATTACAGAAGAAAAACCTGATAAATCTGATATTAGAAAAGAAAAACACTGATAAATCTGATATTAGAAAATAAAAACCTGATAAATCTCATTATATTACAGAAGAAAAACCTGATAAATCTGATATTAGAAAAGAAAAACCTGATAAATCTCATTATATCACAGAAGAAAAACCTGATAAATCTCATATGAAAGAAGAAAACCCTGATAAAAACCCCTGTTCCTGTTCTTAAAGGAGCTTTTCTCAGCTGAAAAATAAACTTTGTCCTGAACAGAGGGAACCTGCACGGCCCACAGATTCCATTCCCATGGTGTCAGACTGAAGGTGACCTCCGCTGAATGCATTTTTCTGTGAGGTCTGTCCGTAGAGAGTCCACAGGTGAACACATTTCCATTGCGTAACCACATTCAGGTCCCGGCAGAAGTGAGAAGAAGCCTAATAGATCTGAGCAACAACAACCGCCGACGAAAGAAAAAAAAAAAAAAAGGAAAAAAAAGAACAAGCTAAATCTGTCACAGACTTGAAAAGATGTAAGACGTTCAAAACCACATTATACTGTACTTATCAATTAACCTTGGATGTGTGAATAACTTTGGAATTTATGAATCAGACTAAGGATGATGATGATGATGATGATGATGATGATGATGATGTGAGTGTGTGTTTAAAGTTGTGTATTTGTGTGAATGTATTCAGCAGGAACTGTGGGATTTGGAAGGACTTCAGATGAGTGAACAAATCTTTGTGTGAGCAGATTTCCTCCGTCCTGTGTCTCCTTCACAAGACTGGGTTCGTTACTGAAACACACTGTGGATTTATCTCCTAAACCAGTGGATCGGGGGGGCCATTAACCCAAAGGTTGGTAGTTTGAGTCCTACTCTGTCCTTAGTTAGTCTGTTGTGTCCTTGGGCAAGACACTTCACCCTACATACCTCCTTTGTATGAATGTTCAGTAGTGGTTCTGTCTGTCTGCCCCAGGGCAATTGTGGCTACATATGTAGTTTACCACCACCAGAGTGAGCATGTGAGAGTGAATGAATAATGGAAAGCGCTTTGGGTGCCTTGAAAAGTGATATAGAAATGTAATCTATTATTATTATTAGGTTATGTTTTCACTGGAGCTTGTCTGTCTGTCTGTCTGTTTGTCTGTCTGTCAGCAACATTACTCAAAAAGTTATGGATGGATTTTGAGAACATTTTCAGGATGTGTTGGGAGTGTCACAAAGAAGAAAAAAAAAGATCACATTTTAGTTTTGGTTCACTTTGAAATGTATTCTCCATTTACCACAATGTAAAATTTCAAAGTGATCCAGAATATCTCACCACCAAAATGTTATCATTTGTTCCTTGTGACACTCCTGTGATGGCCACGCCCCCCTTTGGATGTTTGGGTCTCTCCCTCCTTATTGTTGCAGGTGATGAGCCAACGAGGGACACCTGTGGCGGGGGTGCACACCCTACGGAAGTGTTCCCGGCAGTAATCCAATGGGCTCATTGGACTCGAATCCCTTGCTCATCTGGTCTGGTTCTGGCCTCATCTGGACTTGGTTTGGTCTTGGCTCGGCCCCGTCCTGCCCTTTTATTGTACTCCGCCTGCTCTCTCTCCGTTTTTGTCTTGACCTTGGAGCCGGATTGTGGCAAATGGGGAGGGGGGGGTCACACTCCCAACACATCGTGAAAATTTTGGCAAAATCCATCCAGACCTTTTTGTTGCTGACAGACAAACAAACTCCAGTCCTTTCGGTCTAAAAAGCAGCCGTTTATGTAACAGCACATCTTTAGCTTCGTTGACTGTTCAGATGCGTAACAAGAGCGACCAAAAAAAAAAAAAAAAAAGGTAAAGTTCAAAACCCTTCCGCATCCACCTGCGCCGTCACCTCTCCCATTAATATTTGAGTGATGCTTTTACATAAGTGCTTTCTGAGGTTACAGCGGGAGATGATTTGCGTCCGTGTCTTTTTTTGCAAAAAAAAAAGGCTGATGGATTCTGAGTCAGACATGAGGCGACTTTGTGGGAAAATAAATAAATAAATAAATTAAAAAAAGAACAGCAGCAGTTGTTTGGCATGGCGACCGCTGTGGATGTTCCTCCTGTGAGACGAGTCCTGGCCAAATCATTTCCACTAATGGAGACAACTCCCACTCAGAGCTCAGCTAATGTCTGCTCCTGCTTTTGCCAAACTGTGGGTGGTACAAACTGATTAGAAGGAGGCGAGCTGAGTGAGCAGCCTGGGCTTCAGGAGATGAGACACCAACAAAATGCACTGATATATCAGCAAAACTAAATGTCTATTTTATACATCTCTCCTCTTTTTACTTCATTATATTTCAGGATTTAACCAAATTCCATGATTAATATTTTTCTTCTGTTCTTAGTAATGGCATACGTACAAAGTTCTTTTTGCTTTAAAGGTGTTAAAAGAACATGAAGTATTATAAGGTGTTTTAACGCAGCAACAAATTCACCTTCTTATTCCTAAATCTGAGCAAGATCACTGGTTTTGTCTGACAAATCAGAAATGAACAACTAACACTATTCAGGAATGCAAGTATATTACAAGAATTTCACATGTTAATCAAGAAATAATTGTAATTATGTGCCTTACTATTTATACTATTGTACTTTATCTGTTTTACATACAACACACACACACTATATATATATATATATATATATATATATATATATATATATATATATATATATATATATATGTATATGAAGAGTTCATTTGCAAAAACAGATAACTCAATTTTTCGTTTTTTTTCAGAAAATTGCATTTTTTACTCTACATTCCAGGTAATACTCATTGATTTGATATATTATTTATTCAATTTAGTGGATCTTACCAAATGAAATAAATAATATAACAAATAAATCAGTATTATCTGTGGAATGTAGAGTAAAAAAATGACATTTTGTGAAAAAAAAAAAGAAAAATGGAGTTATCTGTTTTTGCAAATTAACTCTTCATATATATATATATATATATATATATATATATATATATATATATATATATATATATATATATATATATATATATATATATATATATATATATATATATATATATATATAAAATCAGACAAATATAGCATTAATAGTAAAGAAACAAGACTTTTTTGAGAATCTAAAGAATAGAAAGTATATCTATTTTAAAATGAAGCATGTAAAAGGGATAGGAATACACACAGAAATAAATATTTGTACAGTGGTAACTCAACTTATGAAAGAACCAGCGAACAAATTATCCAAGTCATGAAAAACCTTTGTCAATTTTTTATCTCTGAATGCAAAAGAAAATGTAATTTATGAAACCGAAACCCTGAGTCGTAAATACAGTACTGTACGTATCATCCCATTGGCTGTGAGGGAGGTACCCATGATGCTTTTCATGAGCCTTTGAACCCTGACTTAGCCTTTGATTACGAGGCAATTTCTCTGACATTTGCTGTTATTTGTTTTTTTTCAGCTCACACTTTCAACCTGCGGTGATTCTAAAGTACCTCTGGGCAAAATCCTGGAAGCATGATGCAGCGTTTTTTTCATCTCTATACAAGAGGATGTGAAAAGAAAAGGATTTGATGGTCAAGAGATAAAGAAGATCACAAAAAAAACAACACATAACTCAACTCAGAAAAGAAGTGGTTTTGGCAGCATTCCAGTTTTCTGGGCATTGGATTTATAATTTATACGCTTTCAATTTGTATCCCTGCAAATTTAATTGGCCTTCAAGCAAATGAGAGCACAAGAGGGAGAAGGGCTGAGATCAGGCTGTATTTGACAGCACACTGATTGACAGAGTTTAATAAGGTGGGGAAATTATTTTTCATGCTTTTGGAGGATTAAAGCACTTCTTTAAAAATCCATCCTTCAGCTCACGAGCCCTGCATATTGTATTGACTCTTGGGAATAACACACACACACACACACACACACACACACACACACACACACACACACAGGGCAGTGATGCCACCGTACCTGCTGTGACAAGGCGTAGCCGATGACAGTGTCCCCCTGAGGAACGTTCCAGGTCACCATGGCGGAGTCGGCCCTCAGCTGGGTCACAGAGACGTTGACCGGAGCCGATGGCACAGCTGTGGAGACACAAACCAGCAGGGACGGTCACTGTCTCACACAAGCCTCGTTTCTAAACACTTGTTTCTAAAATGACACCTTCAGAAATGACTGTATGTCCCTTTAACCCTCTGTGGGAATTAAGTAAAAAAGAAAAAGAAAAAGAATGACCTTTGATTTTAAGCCCTAAAGTAAATTCCCTATGCTCATTTTACATAATTAACCTTTGACCTTTATTTTGGGGTAGAGTGACTTTGTCCCATTAGAGTATATATTTCTTTCATGAATTCTTAATGTAAAAATTAATTGATAAAAGAACAATGACTTCATTATCCATGAACATATTTGACAGAAAAATTTTGACTGAAAAAATCATGAAATATACTAAAAATATTCATGTTAGTTATGAAGGTTGAATGGACGATTCAACACCCACAAAAATTAAAAGCAGTGCAGTTAATTAAAGTCTAAATTCTTTAAAATTGATGCTACGATGTGATTGGTTCGAAGCTTGTTATTTAGAAATGAAAAAAAAAAATCACATCTGTAGTCTGTGAACCATCACTGTGCAGGATCTGAGGACATTATGCTGATTTTTAAATACACTTTTATTTTATATTTTTCATGAAAAAGCCGTTTAACTTGTCCTTTTAATTTTTCATTTGTGACTTTTCACTTAGTTTTTTCATTTGATTCACAGTAGTCCAACCTGAAACACAGGAAAGTACAAGTTTGGCCTTTTTTCTTTTTTCATTAAATCATTGTCCTTCACTGTGTGTGTGTGTGTGTGTGTGTGTGTGTGTGTGTGTGTGTGTTATAAATATATAAAGCTGTGAATAGCTGAGTCTCAGATGCACAGTGTTGAAGGGAGAACAAATGTAATAATAATGAAAACAGAACAAAAAGAAACAACATAAAACAAACACAACCTGGGGTAGATCAGCCAGAGTCCAGAGTGATTGATTATTGACTGAATGTCCAGGTTATTGGAGTGACAATACTGAATGATCCCACACCAGCCACTGCACGTTCCCTGATTAGAGAAACCTTGCAGCTGCACAATGCAGGCCAGGTGAAAATTACCAGAAGTAGGGTGAAGGTCATGACCTTAGGAGGCTCACACACTGAACATAGAAACACACAAAAAAAACAAAACAAAAAAATCGAAAACCTGTTGGATAAACCAATTTGCTAACTTTGAATGCACATATAAACACACATATTTCACCTGGTTTTCTCGATCTGTTAACATTGTAGAAGCGCATTTTAAGTGACTGTGACCTTTGACCCATATTCACCAACATTTAATGGGAGCCATTTTGAATTTATTGCCATGTGCTGATGACCTCTTGACCAGGTCATTATTGTAAGAGGAATAAAGATTAAAAAACAAAAATAAAATAAACACATTTAATCCCCTTTCTGAATTTCAAAGCCATTTCCATTTTTGTTCTTCCTGCAGAAAACATCAGCGCTTGGTCTCGTTCCATCCAATTACTGAGTTAAAGATGAATCTGAATAATACTGGCTGTTCTACTTTTAAATATGTTTATGATAAAAGACTATATGAGTGATCAGGAAATGGCATCAACTGACATAAGGGCTTGTAAAACTTACCAGCTAAATGAATTTATGAGTTAATCTCGAACTAGAATTGTATTATTATGATACCATCAATATTATGGGCAAGTTTGATAGTATCATATCATCACATTAATCCCTCCTATAATAAAAAACAGGCATCTTAAATGATAAAAATATAACAATCATCATCATCATAATCATAATAAATCCAAAAATAATATGTTTTTCTTTTTATAGTACACTTCTAGGTACTCAAAGATGCTTATATGAGATGTATTTATTTATTTCCTACAAAAGACTGCTATGTACTAAAACAGCCAAAGTATTTGTGATATGTTATGAGCTTCTTTACACTCTGGTCCACACTCATAGGACACGTCTTAGGTCAAAGTCATGCACTTTAACGCTAGTTGCATCCCATTATGAACAGAAAAAAAAAGAGGAAGTCTGTTGTGAGGGACTGTATATAGACTGTGGAGGTGACCTGCTCAGTCTGTGAGTGTACACTAATAGAAACACTACTATTCTCATTTTCAGTTGCCTATACAGTACAGTGATTAAAATGAATGATGACTTATTTATGAATAGTACGTCCCATTTGTGTAATTAGAAACTTTAATGTTGCTGAGCATGCAATATTTCATTTCACTATAAATCATGTCACTGCTTCTGGAAGCTGAAGTATCTTATCCAAAATGATTTACCATATTACATCGAATTACTATTAGAATAACTCACATGGATTACATAACGGCTGGCATCGCCATGTAGGTGAAGCCGATCTGAAATGCTTGAGTGTCACCATGCTCTGTGGGAAAAAAAACTGACTCACATGTTGATTTAAGATGCTTGTTTTTTCATGTTGTTATTTTTTTTTTGGCCCCTCACTGTAGAAAATGAAAAACCCACCCACTGTTTGTGGAGCGTGAAACCAAATATTCAAGCTTGAAGCTGCGTGTTTGTTTCTGAAAAGCCCCTCGAGAATCTGAGAAAAAAATCAAAATCAAGTTTTCAGTACAGAACTATATTTCACACAGTTTGCCTGGATCTATAATTCAACTGCAAAAGTTTTTTCAAAGATTTTTTTTTTTTTTTACTATTTGTCTTATTGTGTTTGGTTGACTTGTGTCCATAAATTACATGAAATATTCTCAAAAATTCAAATTCTAATTAATTATTCAAATTTTATTTCATTTGGTTGGCTGTCTATGCTGTCATATCTCAAATGGATTAAACATTATGCTAGCTAACTAAACATGGTTTTACTTTCTACAACTGTTTACTTACTGTATACTAAAACCTGAAATTATGATTAACTACAGACATGTGGCTCAGTTGGTAGAGCAGGTCGTCCAATGACTGAAGGGTTAGGGTCCCAGTACGACTGACAGAACCTTAGAAACTTACTGGTGTATGAGTGTGTGAATGTGAGGCTAATGTAAAGCAATTTGAACATCATGAAGGTGGAAAAACACTATATAAATGCAGCCCATTTTACCATTTACATGGTTAGTGACAAGTGACTTCTATTAAAGTCTTCTATATGGTTTAGCTCAGCTGCTAACATTAACTTTCACAAACAGTTGGTTTTACTTTAAGTGTGGTTGAAATCTTACACTAACAACACTGTCAAAAGGTTTATGAAGTTGACAGGTGCCCTAGCTACTGTACATACTGTAGCTACATGGGAAGTGACTGTATTTGTACAAAAGTTGAACAGGTGTTGAAAAGCTATTCAATTGAGACAAAAAAAAGTCAAAATTATGACATAAAAAGTCAAAATCATGAGATAAAAAGTCAAAATTATGAGATAAAATGTCAAAATTATGAGATAAAATATCAAAATCATGAGGTAAAAAGTCAAAATTATGAGATAAAAAGTCACAATTATGAGATAAAAAGTCAAAATTATGAGATAAAATATCAAAATCATGAGGTAAAAAGTCACAATTATGAGATAAAAAGTCTAAATTCCCAGTCACTAAGCATTACCAGATTTAATCCATATATAAGACACTAGGTAAAACTAGTTAATATACAGTAACAATACTGCTTCATGTCCAATAATCAACCTCCAACTACTGTGGCTGAACAACAACAGAACTTTAATGTTATTTTTCTCAGTTTGGTGTCTGTGCAGTGACTGTCTTTGTACTTTTTTTTTGGACAGTATAGATAACCAGCTTCTCATCATAAACCACAACCAAACCAGGACTTTATATTATATATTCAAGCTCGTCATCGTCACCCGCTCGACTGCTGCACATGTTTTATTTTTACTGTCCATATGATGAAGGAGTCAGGGGTCTCTGGTCTGAATTAATGAGTGTTGATTTGATTTGCGGTTTCATGTGAAGTCACCTGTTCATGTGTTCACCGGAGTGAGGATAAACTTTCAGGCAGCAGCTGGCGTTTCATCTCGCTCACTGCTCACGGTGCGTTGGATTAGTCGTACGTGTTGAACACATAAATAACAGCCTCTGTCTGACCACAGCTGGTGTTTTCGGGGGTAAATCTTCCCCATTGTGGCGGACTCCTGAACACACCCTCACACGTGGACGGTTTTTTTTTTTTTTTTTTTTGTCATGTGTCCTTGAGCCGTGGTAATCATGTCTGTGTGGAATTGAAGTGTCGACCATACGTACATGTATCATATAGACGACTCTCTGAGGCGGAGTTTGAGGTGTTTACCGAGAGAGTAGTAAATCACAGTAAAAAGCTTTGACCTCCATGGAGGGAAGGGAAGAGAAAACAAATAAAAACAACAAAAAAAAAACAGAAAAAAAAGAAAGAAAAAGCCTCACTATGGCAGTTGCTGGTTCTCTTAATACTGTATGCACCAATAAAACACAAGCCAGTGTTTTCTTCATGTTCTAAAGGTCCTATTATACTCAATTTTAACTATTATTATGTCAGTTACCATAGTTACCAGAGGTGGTCAAAGTACTCCCATGCTGTACTTAAGTAGAAGTACAGTAGGAAAATACTCTGGTAAAAGTAGAAGTACTGATTCAAGTCCTTTACTGAAGTAAAAGTAAAAAAGTATAACTTCTCATTTGTAATAAAGTAAAAAAAAAAGTAAAACTGCATTTTTTTTTTGGTATGGATGAAATAATTCTTATTTAAGATGGAAAAAGCTGAAAAAATTTTCAAAAATATCCCAAAATAAAGTCTTTAAAAGTGAGTTGCTGTGTAGATGATGTGTTTTTATTGAGTCACGGTACTTTGTTTGTACACAAGACATGTAGGAAAAATTAAAATGTCATAAAAAAAGGATTATTATTATGAGATAAAAAAAAAAAATTGTGAGATAAAAAAAAAAAATCTAAATTATGAAATAAAAAGTCAAAATAAACTAAAACTACTGGAACCAAATTACAACACCAGACATTTATTCCTTTTTTTAAAACTTCATTTTGTTTGTTTGCATTTTTTTCTGTTATTTTGTGAATATTTATTAGTCTCTGTTGATGTTGTTGCTTATTTTTGTTTATTTTTTCTACATTTTGTTTATTTATTTTAATATTTTTCTTCAATTGTGTTCTGTTAGTGTCTTAGTTTAATCATGTTACATATTATTCTGTTAGTTTTATATACATTTTTGTTCATTTTACTGATCACTTTGGCAGTTTTGGTTCATTTTGTTGCTTATTTTTATCTTATTTCATTTTTTACTGTGGAATTGCTAAAGTCTCAGGAGTTAAAGGGTTAAAATAAAAGCTATAAATGATTAATATATAGCTTTTTTTGTCCGGTAAAAATAAAAGCTTCCCACAATTTAAGGGTTGGGATATCTTTTATAAAGGAAAACAGATGATATTTTCCTTCACAGTTGAAAAACGACGACGTACTGTTTTGGGAGACATCTTCTGTCTTCTTCTTTTTCTTCACATTGGAAAAAGTTTGAATTATATTATATGTATATGTTTTGGGGCCAGTTCCACACTGTTTGCAGTCGACATTATGACAATGTATGTACATGTAGATCCTTTAAATTAATCTATCCCTGGAGGAATGAAAATGTGTTTTTACAGAAACAAAGCAGCTAAAAACAGTAACAGTAGTAATGTAGGAGCTGTATATATACATATAGGTGTTATTAAAATAATGTAATTGATGACAGAGGTATTAAAATAATGCCTTTAATGCGGGAGTTGCGTAAATAATATAATATAATATAATATAATATAATATAATATAATATAATATAATATAATATAATATAATATAATATAATAAATATAATATAATATCATATCATATCATATCATATCATATCATATAATACAATATAATGTAATAGAATAGAATATATAATCATCATCCCAGGACTGTCATGTAAGGCTAGTAAGAGGTTAATTTATTAAGTCTATAAATATTTGCATCATGACATTTAAACACATAAGGTCAAGGCTTCAGTCAAAAATTTTTCCACTACAAAGGACAGAAAAAAATGTTCTAAAAAACAGTTCCAATCAAGACCATTACTTAATATAAAAGCCAAATCTGTTACTTTAGGTTCAGGAGGTTAAAGTAGAAACATTCAAATGCACTTCTCTAAATTGTAAATGTAAATCCTTATCATTGATTTAAACCTATTTATAACTAACAGTAATTTGAAGGGTCATATGTGAACATATTCCAGTGGGAAACGATGGAAGAACTAACGCAGGGAGATGTACAGTAAAAAAAAAAAAAAAAAAAAAAAAAAAAAAGAGGATGGAAAGATTAAAACTGGGGAAAAAAATGCAGTAGCTAAAAGAAGGCGAAAGAGAAAATATCCATGAGATGTGCGGGCATCTGTCCATGACGGTACATTTTAGTGATGATATAACATTAAATGGAATCGATACGTGGATTTTACTGCCAGTCAGGGAATATTGATGACTTCAGTTCATCCATGCCAGCTTCGTCTTCTCTTAGTGCCGGACCAGAATAGCTCTCCACATCTCTCATCAATTTCTCTGGCTGCAGAAAGTCATTAACATGTGTCCAGTGGAGGTTCTTACTGTGTGACTGTGTGTATGTCCTTTGGCTTGTGTTCGCAGATTGGAAAAAGAAGCAAAAAAAAAAAAAAAAAAAAAAGGTGCCTACACAGCAGCCAATTAGAGCTTCAAAACTACAAAGGGACAATAAAAGCTGTGTTTTTAGTGAATACATTTAACATTCCAGCTGATTTACTTGATATTTTCATTGCTTTAATCATCACAGCATCGCATTTGAGCCCAGTTTATTCTGCCTGTGTCCTAAGGAAAGTGAAAAATGACAGGAACAACCCCGCTCCTTTACCTGAAATCTAAGACCACAGCTCATTTCTGGACTGGTGGAGGCGGTGGACTTGACACCGGCACTCCAAAAAAACTCAGTGACAGACTAAAGGAACTCACTTCCAAGTCAAGCTCTGTGGAGTATGACCGTGAATGTCAAGCTCTATCTCGGGCTAACAAGCTAACCACGGCTCATTATGCAAGCCAGACATCTTCCTCTGGCTGCAGGAGAACAAACACACACACACACACCAAAAAAAAAAAAAAAAAGAAAAGGAAAAAGACACTTCCCACTGCCAAAAGTGGCTCCCAATCACTCAAGGCAAAATACATTTTACTTCAGTTGTTTATCCAAAAAGATTAGAAATTAGTGTGTTGTGTTAAATGTGCCTTGGCTGCTTGTTTTAGTCATTTCCTACATATCCCAGAATGCTCTTTGACAGCAAATAAGACAGGATTATAAACCTGTTACAGCTCAGTGTGTGTAGGCGGGAGCTTCTTCAAACCCACTTGTCATGTGGCTGCAATGCATGCTGGTCTATTTCTTAATACTGTGGGTGGAAAAACTGGCCACCCTGCCTGTGAATTGGGGAGGGGAAGGGGTGGGGGTGGGGGTGGGTGCAGAGAATCCACATCTGCGTTAAGGGGAAGCCGTAGGAAGCAGGTCCTAGTATGGGTTATACAGTACAGGTAGTAAAAGTATTATTAGTATCATTCAATGACAACAAAAAATTAAAAAAAACAATGTTATTTATGATGTATTTCATTATTAACTTTTATTATTATTATTATTATTATTATTACTAGTTGTTAAAGTATGTGAACAGTCCATCAAAATTGCAAAAGGTCAAAGGTCAAGGTCGCATTTAGCAGAAACGGCAAAATGACATTATTGGCTCTAATTCAAGAACGGTTGTCATAGAAACTTGAGATAATACAACAAAATAGGGGTGAGATTAGATATTGTCTGAATACTTTTTAGAAATATTAATTAATTCTACTTTAGTAAATCTAGAATTTTATTTTATTTTTTTGCAGATATTCACGCCCACCACCCAATGTCAGGTCCAGCATTGAAATGTGATTCAGCAAAACTCATAATAAAGTCAGTAGAACATCAAGGGCGGTCTCATATACGTTATGAAATGTCCCTTGGCAAAGAAAAGCTGAGCACCCAAAGGCGTCCAGACTAACATTCTGCTGTTAGGATGATGGACAAGACAGGTTTAAAAGAAAAAAACGTCACAGAAGCTTCTTAAACAAATTTGATTTTATATTCTAATGCCATATGTAAAAGTTACCTTGAAAAAAAAAGATAAAATTGAAGGCTATTCCAATAAATTTTCTAAAAAGATGACAGGGATGGAATATGAAGGGACAGGAGAGAAGAAAAAAAGAGTTTTTAGAGGAAATGGAAATAGCCGGTCCTAGCGGGAAAGATTCCACCAAAGTGACAACACGCATATTTTTAGATGTAAACTCATCTACAAAGAGCAAAAATGGACATTTTAATGGATTCAAAAGTTAAGGCCAACTTTAGCTCCCCTGGTGGCTGACATGAATCCATAAATAATGATATAAATATAACTCATAAATCCCATCGTCTCCATGTCATCCAGATGGACTTTGGTCAAAGTATTTCACATTTAATCCATTTTAATTTTCTGGATTAAATCAGATTTTTGTCTTTATATCTACAGTATTTCCTTGGATTTATTTCAAAAATGAAGCTTTTTATAAAAATGTTCCTAGTTTTTGATCATGTTTTTATATCAGTTTACTTTACTATGATGCAAATACATGTTAACTTTAGATACACTTAGTATATATAATGTATATTATTATGGATTGAAGCAAAAGTTTGTATTTACAATAATATACTGAACAAACAATAACTATATAATTAATTATAAAAGAGCTGCAACATCTAAAACTGACAACAATAAACATTTGACACATGAACAGGTCCACAGTTTCACACTCACTCTTTTATAGATTATGGTTTTTCTCTCAACTCACCATATATATTTTAATAGAAAGTTATTTTCTTTCTTTTTTTTTTTTTGAAATGTACTTTTTTGTGTTTTTCCAACACAAATATATCTTGTCTCTGTGTGAGGAGACCCTTAAATGATTAAAAAAAAATTCATTCACTCTCCTTTTTCTTGATTCATTTCATGTTGGAGAGGGATAACAAGACACCTCTGCTCACACTCAGATCCATTATTATTCTCTATCGTATCCTGGTGTGCGTCCGGTGAGGTAGGGTCTGAGCCCTGGTCGCTGCACATCTGGATCTGTGGTTGGTCTGACCTGGGTCGACCAGTTGGCCAGCCTGGATCCAGATGAACTGGACCCAAACATGTACTGGAGCTGAAAGGACCGGGGCTGTAAAACTTTTGATTCTCTCCAGCTGATTTGTCTTTGTTTCTTTTTCTCTGCCTCAACTGTTTCAGGTTACACCTCTTAGTAAAATATGGAAGAGAGGGGCGGAGTCAGAAAAGAGGGGCGGAGTCAGCTGTGGCTCCTTTGCATGAAAACCAAGAGTTTGTCCAGGTTAAAGAGGCTGCTGTGACACTGGGACACCAGGGAAGGGTGTTCACTGGTGGAAAATGGGAATAATATGTCCCCTTTAAATAAATTATTAGAAACTTCTGGTGACCTCATCTGAATTCTGGGTGATCTCATGTGGGGGCTTGGTCCCACCACACAGAGGGATGTTACAAAGCTGAAGTGAAAAAGGTTCACTCTAAGGACATTAGGGAAACTGAGGAGAGAGAGAAAACAAATGTGCCTTTATATGAAAAAAAAAAGATGCCAAACAAACACCACAAATGAAAGGAAAAAGAAAAAAGGCCAAAACTTAAACTGTTCTTTTGTCTCTGCCAGTGACAGTAAGAATTCCCTCAACTCCCACGACGTTGCATCTGCTAAATCCAGTCAAGACTCTAACAAATGAAACTTTATTTACTGAAATATACAGTAAAATGTAAATAACCTACTTCGTATTTCCCTAAAGTAGCAGAAATGCGACGTGCAAGAGCTCCAAGTTCATATGTGGTGCATCAGAAACTGGCCCAGAGTGCATGATGGGAAAACGCAAGCCTTTTAAACCATGACGCCTCAGTGCATTTCTCTAAAATCAGCGAATTTCTGACCATTTGGAAATGTAGTGGAATGCCATTACACTTGTGACCTACAAGGTTCTCTCAAAACATGTCCAGCATCCCAATAAGGACAGAAATAAAACTGTTTTATAGATGGATGGATACTTTAAAAATATATTTATTTCCAAATAACTTATGTCTTACTTTAAATATTAGTCGTGCTGCTTTAAACTGAATCAAATCTGGTAATTTTAGAGCTAGTTTTTTTTTAAAAGTTAATTTGTGTGGTCACTATCTATATATATAAAATGTATTACATAAATGAAATTAAAATATCTAATGAAAAAAACATCAGTGTTAGATTTTACTGCTAATAAAGTTTTCTCTGTTAATGGTACAGTATGATACTGTAACCCTCCAATGTAGCTTCAGTTTAAAGACTAAAGCACATGATGAGTAAAAAAATACATCTAAAAAATACCAGATTTTCACTGAAATAAATGCAGGAGATAATATCAAATGTTAATAATATTATGATTTTATGATGAGCAGTGATAAATCTCACAATAAACAATTAAATACAAAGACAAATGTAGATATGAAGCCTATTGATACACAGGGTAAAGTCAAAGTCAAAGTGCTTTACAGCGTCCCTTTATTGAAATGCATGTATTAACGTTGGTGCATTTGTGAATCCTTGTCATATGTCAAACAGAGCCGTTTAGTCTAAACATATATTCAGTGTCATTGTTGGTCAAACCTGTAATGAAAGGATGTGCAAAATAATCCCTTTCAACCCTCGCTGTATTCTTTAATTGCGGCGTGGTGAAGCATTTTGGATAAAAGCGCCCTCTGACACCTCTTTTCTCATCTAAACCCATTCCCCTACAGACATTCCAGCCTCCACTATCAACAAAAACAACAACATGCTTTTGGTGACGACTGTTGTTTACCAAGCTTTCTGTGGATGCTGTCACGTACCGGCGCTAAACCAGAGGGAGGGAACAGTTTGCTGATAGACTCAGACAGTCTAATCTGGCTAATGGCTCCTACCATTCTTAGTGATGGATGGATGCCTGTGCACGAGAGCGTGCACTCTTTACTTTGACAGTTACAAGCTACACATGCTGATTAAGGAATATTACATAACACTGTACAGGCTGGGATTTTTAAAGATATTAGTTATATACTGTATGCAATATAAGCAATTTCCCAATTTTGGGATCAATAAAGTACTTCTATTATATTATAACATTTACAATTTAACTCCAAAAGACACAAACTTCCACTGGTGACTAAAGTTAACTGATGTACAATCTTTAATACCTGTTCATCCACTAATCCTATCAGGAAATACCATATTTTCTGGACTATAAAGCGCACTTACAGTAAAAGATTTTAATTTCCTCCCAAAACGACAGTGCGCCTTATATATGGATCAATTCTGGTTGGAATTTTGACTTTTTATCTCATCATTTTGTCTTTTTATCTCATAATTTAGACATTTTATCTTATGATTTTGACTATTTATATCATAATTTAGACTTTTTATCTCATAATTTAGACATTTTATCTTATGATTTTAACTTTTTATATCATAATTTAGGCTTTTATCTCATAATTTTGACATTTTATCTTACGATTTTGACTTTTTATATCATAATTTAGGATTTTTATCTCATAATTTTGACATTTTATCTCATAATTGTGACTTTTTATCTTCATTTTATCTTTTTGACTTCACTTAATGCACCTTATAGTCCAGTGTGCCTTATATATAAAAAACCCTCACAAATAATCCATTCATTGCTTGTGCAGCTTATAGTCCAGTGTGCCTTATAGTGCAGAAACTACAATGTGTAAAATGAGCTTTTCAAAGCATCTACATGTTCAGTTAATTAAATACAGGAAAATACCTGTATTTGCAGTGGAAAAAAAGTCAAATAAAGTAGATAATATTACAATAAATGGTGATAAAACACTTAATAATATTAAATATGGAGAGAAATGCATTTGGGAACTTATAGTGGCTCTTTATAGATTGAATTTCGTGTGTATAAATGAGTTTTCAGAGATAATTACAGCACTTGTAACCAGTAACCATGCATGTCTTTTACTGTGGTATAGTACAGATGGATGTCGATGCTCAGTTCTAACACTGGCATTATCAAGGAAACTCCAGAAAATGTGAGTGAGCAAAGAGAATAAATACAATAGGTGCTGAAGTGATGTGAAGACGAACGAGTCATGGCTGCATGAACAACAGTCACTTTGCTCTGCTGCTTTTCAGAAAAAGCCTCCCGTGGCCACTGTTGGTGCATTTACATCATCCCCCATGTGCAGCTATGATCTTGAAACTCGTCTCTGCAAAAACCTTCAGAGCATTTGTCTCTAAAAATAAAAGGAAAGCTTCTCCGTCCCATTCCCAAGCTTTAATATGATTCATAAAAAACACAACCTGACCTAATTAACCGAAGCAACAAATGAGTCATAACTGAGAGCTGTGTTCCAGACATATAAGCTGCAGCAAGGAGTGAAGAGGTAGTGATATTATAGTGATTTTTTTTTTTTTTAAAAAAGGAGCAAATGGTCAGTTATCAGAGCACAGAAGCCAAAAAGACCCATTTTCCCCCTCAATTTTTTATTTTTAAGTGGTTTATCACCATTTATTCAAATATTATTTTTGCATTCTTTAATGAAAATCAAGTATTTTACTATAATTAGTGTATAATCATATAGATGTCCCTAAAAGCTCAAGGTAAATTTGGGGATTATTCAATCAAAAATAGAGAAAAACTGAATTTTTCATAAAAGATATAATAAAAACAAGCCTTTACAGCCATTGTCATTGATCAAATTCCATGGGTTTTACTGGTAAATTCATGTTATAGAAGATGATGGTGTTTCCATGGTAACGACGGAGCCTCTGATGACCATAAAAAGATGTAAAAGCTATATTTTACACCAATTATTTACACGTATTGATAGAAACAGTGCATCAACATATATTTAACATCACCAGTGGATGTTTGGGGCTTTATGAGTTAAGACAAAAAGTGTAGATGCAGAAAAAGCAGTGGGATATCCCGACATGCCGAGCCATGAAAGTTGAATCATTTGAAATATGCAGGGTCAGTTAGTTCAACTGGAAAAATAACAGTCACACTGAGCAACAGAGCATGCTCCACGGACCCAAAAATGGCCTTTTTTAAAAACATTTTTTACACTCGAGCCATCTTAAAAGTACATTTCACAGTCTCACTTCACCAGCGCATCTTTGATCCTTTGAAGCACATATTCAAGTATCAAAGTAAAGGAGCCACATCATCAGCTGCTAGAAAAGAAAACATTTCCCTTCACTTCTACGTCATCAAATATCTGACCATACACACCCATGACACCAATGATACATTCGTTTTTATTTCTAATCTGGCTGTAAAATGTACACTTAATGTCTCATGATAATAATATCTCATAATAATGTCTCAAAAAAATTCATATAGCTTTGTTTTTTTTTAGTATTTCACCAACTTGAGCTGTAAATAAATAGACCAAAATACTCAATATTGTTCATTTTTAACCCCTTAACCCCTCGAGGCCCAGACTGTTTACCCTCGCAGACCCAAATATTAACCCTTAAAGACACAAACCTTCATATTTAACCCTTAAAGACCCTAATGTTAACCCTTAAAGACCCTAAGATTAACCCTTAAAGACACAAACCTTCATATTTAACCCTTAAAGACCCTAATGTTAACCCTTAAAGACACAAACCTTCATATTTAACCCTTAAAGACCCTAATGTTAACCCTTAAAGACCCTAATATTAACCCTTAAATATGCAAACCTTCATATTTAACCCTTAAAGACCCTAATGTTAACCCTTAAAGACCCTAATGTTAACCCTTAAAGACCCTAATGTTAACCCTTTTCAATATACTCCATAAAAATTACATCACATACGCATGATTTGATGTTTATGTCAATGATTCACACCATCATTAGTTAATTTGCATTATTATTTTGGGTGGTAGGTAGAACAGAACAATACACTGCCATCTAGTGTAGAAATAAATCATGCAATTTCCTCTTCTTTCAAATACAGTAATCGTGATGTAACCGGTTAAACAAATGGTTTACTAGTTAATTTAGAATGAAGTCCAGATATCACTAAAAGTCAGGATTTAAGGGTTAGGGTTAGAAGACACCCTTCATACCTGACACACTTGGGGCAGTTTGCTCATGAGCAGTGGACCAGAACACATGTCGGCAGGTGCAGACGTTTCCTTCAAAGTTACAGTGACTGCTTCAAAAGCTTGTGCAACAAAATATTAAGTTAAGGTACCATCATTTTTGTTCAGGCCATTTTTATTACTTTGTTTTTGTTTTTTTAAATGATTCTGTTGAACCACAATTCAAAAGCAATCTCTAATTTATTACTTTTGTCAATTTCAGGATATTTCAGTGAGCGTTGTGGCTAAAATAATACATGAGCTCTTCTTGTACTTGAGTGGATTGAATGGATATTTATTGCAATGTTTGCTTTGTACTTTCTCTGTCCTTCTCTCACTTATTCCACCGACAGGCGACAGTTTCATTCGGACCCAAATGAAAATACCGGGATGACAAAAATCCATATTTGTACAGTTAGCATTGGTGAATGTCAAGCTTCATTTGTAGCCGCGGCAGGGCTAAAGAGCAGGCCGACGCAGCGTGGATGATGAGCTCCTCAAACTGTTCACTGTTTAAGTAAGTGAGGGCCGTGTAGAGGAGCCACACTTCATTGGCTGAATCAATACGAAGTCTCATAAACACAGATTAGCTGCCTCTTGGTATACTGCCAAAACCACAGCACCTTGATCTGGTTTCAGTGTGTGTTTTGGTGCAGAGGAACGGCCAGTCCCACCGCTCATTTCATTTAAGCGCACATATATTCCAGCTACAGTTAATTAAACAAGCTACCGGAGTCACAAGGAGATTGCTTTGAAATTCTAATCCCCTGATAGACATTCTATTAAATGCCTGACAGTTTTACAACAGCTGTTTGTCTAGTTGAAATATAAGGCGTAAATACCGAACAGGAAGTTGGACTCACCTCGAACCAAACAGTTGAACAGGCCGAGCAGTCAGTAAATGTAAAGCTACGCTCCTGTCATGTAACTGAAGCTCTCATCGTTCACAACAATTATTAATATTTCCATATTAATACTGATCTATACTTAAGTGGCGTGCCTTCTTCTCTTTTGGCGCTGTCTAAAATAAGCCTTAAGGGCATTAAATATTATTCCTCATCCACCCGTCCATACATCTTTTCTCCGAATGCACCATTGAGTCAAATGCAAATACTGTAAATGTTTTATGCATCATTTTTTTTCCCACTGATAAAGTCAAGTGCCTTGAGGTAATCATGGATTATGGTGCTGTATAAATAAAACTGAATAGGGCTGAATTAACTGCCTCCATCGCAAATTCGGTGGTTTAGGATATAAACTGTCTCACTAAAATCAGACTAAAGCTCTTTAAGGGTTTGAAGTAACTGGAGTGAGAAGGAATGACAGGAATAGTATGTGGAAAAAATTTAAATATTGTAGTTGAAATCATGTTCAAATGAGCTGTTATTTCAATTTTTCTTTGTTTCGGTGTGTCATGTATTTAACTGTGAAATGTCGACTCATGAATACATGATGAAAGGTTATCTCAATATAATTTATGTTGCGATAGATGATTAAATTATCTCTATAGTACAGTCGACAGGTGCTTTTCCATTGACGATCAATTTGTCTTTCGCCCGATTTTTTGCACTGGCAAGAGGTGGGTTTTTTTTTTTTTTTTTTTAGACAATTGGAATTTTTTTATGCAACTCGAGTCACATGAACAAAAAATCCAACAAAATCTTGACAGAATTTTCCAGCAATTAAAGAGTTTTAAAACAAACATGGAGCGGTACAGTATGTGTGCACACATTCAGAAACAATATCATATTTTCAAAATAATTTAGGACTTCATAGAAAGGTACTATATAATAATAATGTTTTAGAGTTTGCGCCCCCCACACATACACTGGTGGTGGGGCCCAAAGTGATATCTTATCATGGGGGACCCCAAAATCCCTGGCAGCGCCCCTGACGCAACCAATGTTGGACAAGATTAAAAACTGTACTTAAGTGCAGTAAAGGAAGAACTTCTACTAAGTTACTTCCACCTCTGATATTTCTACAGAGGTTATGACATTTTGAAGCACATGTGATGTTGTAAAAGTGCTTAGGTTCACTGGCTAAATGTCAGGCGCTCAATTCATATTCCATCTTGATAGTATTGACCAAAATGGGTTGAAATGTTATTAATACACTGCATGTGAGTACTCTATTTGGCATATCTATTTATAATTCCATAATAAATTGTTATTATTTTTTGGTTCCTTCAGCTTTGATAGTATTTATTCCTAAAAACCTAAATGTGTCCCTCTTCTAATATGATGCTAAATCCTAAAAAGTCAGTAATTATCATCTTAAGTGTTACTCTAGTGTGTAACAGGGATGGCCCTAATCCTGCCTGATGAGGAAATGTTTCTAAGTAGATGACAATTCAGTGAAAAAGGATTAGGAATGAAGCTTCAATTCACTTGTATTCATGAGAAAATGTAATAAAATAAATTAGCATCTTATACCAACCTACCAGAATGGCCTGTGTTTTTCTTCTTATTTATTCTGTTTTAATGAACATACAAAGTGGAATGATGTGACATGTTGGTGAACTGATGTGAATCTGCTCATATTTTTGCCAGTTTTTTTTTAGGAGAGGGGGTGGTAGTGGCATATTTTCAGAGGAAAATCTGCCTTTTACTGTCGTATGTGATGCAGGTAAAGAGGCTCTAAAGGTATAAAATGACAGAGGTGTTGCTAAAGCCACTTCAGGTCGACTTCTTACAGGCCTGTAACTCGCAGGGATGATACCAGCCAGGCTTTATCTGAGCAGGAAAAGGTTTAACCACACACATAATAAATCCCACATGAGACTCAGTGAAATGCAAATCCACCTGAACCTCAAACTGGTGCTTTATTAGCCTGCACTTGAGAGCAAAATGTGAACTAAACATGTGCAAGTGGTAGGAAGAGTTCATTTGAAAACAGGATAATATATAATACAGCCGTGGTCAAAAGTTTACATACACTTATAAAGACCATATTGTCATGACTGTGTTGAGTTTCCAATAATTCCTACACCTCTTATTTTTGATCATTGATTATTATCGCTCTTTCAACTCTTTCCTTACAATGCTACTTTAGCTGTTGTTAGGTGTGTGTTTTTATTTTGTCTTAATTACTTCATTGTCTTAGCTGTCATGGTCTAATTGGACTGATTTGAAGCGCGCCTTTGAATTTCGTCATGTTGATGCCTCGTGCTAATATGATGAAGAAGAAGACATCAGAATTTAGCAGCAAATCCTGTTAGACCATTATTCATTATGTACTTTCAGCAAAGTAAAGTCATTCTCGGCTTTAAGAAACCTCAACCAATTACAACTAAAGTGAAAAGTCAGTACAGAAGATACGAATAAAGGAATATCTTATCTTACATACATCACATTTATGAGAATTATGTCTTGAGTGTACAGCTGTTGTGTGTATTGTATATTTCAATATTACTTTTACCCTTATATTATTACGTTTTATATCACACTGCCTCACAGTCTTCAGTCTGATTTGTTTGTCATGTTTAAATACAGGTTGCTAATAACACTAATAATAATAATAAGAATAAATAACAATAAAATCTCTATATTGAGATAAATCCAAGAAAATTCTACAACCTAAACAGTCAAGGATTTTTTTTTAGCGTTACCTTCATTTGCTTCTCACATGTGTTGAACCTTTGTTGTTTGTTTCCTGCAATTAATGTCAGGTTTCATTTCACAGATGTTTCGGACTGGTTGGACTACATATTGTCAAACAAATAGACATCAGACTAAATACAATAATTATCATGTCATTACCCATCATGCCAGTGGGTGCAGTGTGACGTAATATGGGGCTGGTTTAGTCAACTATAAGGTTATGTGTCCAAAATATTGGATCATTTGATTCCCTTAAAGCAGTGATGTTTCAGTTTTTTAATCTCACCCAACATTGGTTGAGAGAGATTATTGTCATCAGTGTGTGTGTGTGTGTGTGTGTGTGTGTGTGTGTGTGTGTGTGTCTGCAGAGACATAACATGCTATAATTCAAAGAATACTTGAGATATCACCATGAAATTATATGGGCATATACATATATACATATGTGCATCAGATGCAATGATCCATTTAAGTAAAGGTCAAAGGTCAAGGTCACAATTGACTAAAATGTCAACATCACATTATTGGTTATAACTCAAGAACTTTCAGATTGGTACCAAACAATGCACAATGAAGCTTACTACAATTCTCACACCTATGGCCAACAGTTTTCGAGATCTCTGGGGGTCAAAGGTGACATGTCTCAAAATTAACTTCTGTAACAATGTTTGTGTGTGTCAAGCATAGACATATCACGCAATAACTTAATCAATACTGGATATATTATCATAATATTACACACACTGACGCATATATACATATGATGAAATTATCAATATTGCAAAAGGTCAAAGGTCGAGGTCACATTTAGCATAAAGGTCAAAATCATATTATTGGCTCTAATTCAAAAACAGGTAGGCAAAGAAACTTGAGATTGGGGCGAGGTTAGGCAGTCTCGGAATACTTGTTTTTTAATGGAATTATACATGTAAAACATTTGCCTGTGGTCTACATAAACTATTAATGCTCTGTGTGGGTTTGAATTCTTCATTAATTCAACTACTCAGTGTTGTAATCTGGGGTTGGTTCAGTTCATCACATCTAAATGAAGAAGCATTATGTGTCCAAAAATATGACATTATATACACTTATTGAAACAACACCATAATCAAAACTGAAGGAGGTCCAATAAAATATTAGAGTTTTATTTTTGGCCAAATTGTCAATTGAGCTGCTTCTCATCCTTGGGTTAGAACTCTTCTAACCTCAACTAGTCCTGGCTGATTAAAAATATAAATATATAATAAAGGATTTCTATACAGTTTTATGTCTCATTCACTAAATAAAACAGTATTTTTGTTTCAGTTCTTGTTTCAAAAGACCTTCCTTTAATTCACTTGTACATATATGGTAAATTATACTATATTATTTGGTTATTAGCACCCAAGTGAACAGAAAAACACAGCTGAAATACTTTAAAAAAATCCCTGACTGTCATCTCTGTCACTGGTTCAATTAAGAAATATTTTCTTAACTGTATTACACAACAGCTCACAGTTCAACTAATGAGTAAATAATTGTAATACATCAATAAAACAGTATCGTGTTACATGGTACATTCCTCCAGACAGATAAGCCTGAACTATTATAAAGCAGTGTCTAGCTCATCTTTGTGATATTACTCAACTCTTATCTTATCATTTGTAATAGAATATTCTCTGGCTTGTGGAGTTGAAATGAATTCATGTTCCAGGCCATCTTGAGTCGACGGGTGCCGCTCTGTATCAAGATTTTTTTTAATTTTTGCGTGCGTTTTCATGTTCTCCTTCACTTCCTCTTATAGTAAAAACACCATAAAACAATCCTTAACTCTTTCATACATGACATTACTACTTTTATTCAGTGTTTAATAAAAGCAGTAATAACTCCAACTCTTAATTTTTGTCTTATATATATATTACACTCACTTTACTGTAAACGCTGTTTTGCCATTTGGTTTTCACCACTGTAGGATGAGTAGTCTTATTGTATCCTGGTATAGTGTTGAATAAATCCCAAACATGTGGTTACAAAGACATTCTCTGATAAGCTATGGTTAAGGGAATAGTTGGCTCACACTTTAATCCTTAGAATTTTTGTCATTTTGAGTCCGTGACTGGAGTTCAATAGCATATAATCATTGATTCATGTCACTATTTCTGTGAACAGTGACATTTTACACTGAAAATGTTCTCTTAAGTAAATTAATAAATATTCTTAAATGAATATATTTACATGATAAGTTGCTAAACTGTAAATAAATCTATAAAAATGTACATAAATTACATTATCATTATCATTTACCCTGAATAATAAGGTTTTATGTATTATTTTTGGTCTTTTGTGCACGCATATTTGATGCATACTGGTCAATACAGTGGACAGTTATTCTACAGCTGTTCTCTTGTATATTCATAGGTTTTGTTGTTTTAGCTCCATTATTGTAACTTGCCTGTTCTTAACTCATTCACTGCCATTGATGTGTTTTGGCATCAATTCAAATCCAAATGAACAGTCTATACTTTATTTTGATGGGTGCCATATTTATGTAGTCTTAGAGTCTTTTATTATAGTATATTATTACAGTATATAACACTATAATATATATAATATTGACTACATTCTGAGTCAATATTTTCTTCTCATTCACCTGGAAGTGAATGAGTTAATACCTGATCTACAGGATGTAACATATTTATGTGAAAAATCTATTGTTTGTTGTTATTAGACTGTAATTAATAGACGTCTTAAAAATTTCATTAAAAATTTTTTATTTCATAGTGTTCTGTTTTAAATACATGTGTCTTTGTGGACATTTTTGTAACTCCATCAAAAAATGGGTTCATTAAAAAGATTTCAATCACGTTGCTTTTTTTCATGCCTGAAGAGGGAAAAAAAAAATCTTGACAAATGTTATCATAATTCAATAACACCTTTACATGTTAAACTGCTAACCATTAGAAATAAGATATTGAAGATTTGTTTTTATTTTTTGACATTTTGAAAATGCCGCTAGTTTATTAATAATTCATGTATGAAAAGGTTCAATGAGTAAATCAATCTATAACAATGTACATAAATAACATTTGCTGATAACTGATGGTAAAAAACAAACATTTACCCTGGATTATTAGGTTTTATTTATTTATTTTTGGTCTTTTGTGCATGCAGACTTTTAATAATAATCAGAATTCCTTCCCATGAACAAAAATCAATAGTAATAAAAGATTTTTTAAAAATGAGTGGGGGGGTTAAGACTCACTTCCTCCGACCATGGCCGGTGTTTGCCAGCAGGCCAGCAGCAGCAGCAGCAGCAGCCTGTGGTCCAGGTGGACACAGACACGCATAACCTTTTCCTTCTCGGCACAAAAACACGCACCTCTGGCTCTTCAGCTCACCCTCCTCTTCCTCCTCTTCCTCTTATCTATCTTATTGTTTTCACTGTAACTTTCCCCACAGCTTCTCCACCGCCGCGGCATAAACACCTTTCATGGTCCAGACTCCTCTTCCACAAAGTGCACAAGAGGAAAAAATCATAAAAACCTGCTCTGTTTTATTTCCAACTTGCACAAAGTAGGTCAGAAGACATGCAGCTGCAAATCCATTCAAATATACTGAGGGAATAAGGGATTTAAGGGGTGAAATGGGGACTCTGTTAGGGTGCCTTTTCCCTCCTGCTGAATGGAGAGCCAGCAGAAGAAGCTAACAGGTAGTTCCAGCCTCTCCTCTACTTGTCCTCGGCTGCAGAGGCTTCATATTAAAGGAAAAAAAAACGCGCGCGATTCAGTGGAAAAACAACCGCAGCGAGGTTTCAGCACCACGGACAGCGCTCCGGTCACTGGAGGAGCGAACCGGAACCGGTGGCGGCATTCACGGATTCAGCTCCCGGTACATAGACACAATAGAATAAGAACAACTGCACCCCCCCGAACCCATACCCCCCCCTCACACACACACACACACACACACACACAAGTGCACGCGCGCTAAAGGTGGTCCTTAATAATGTGAGGACGGTGGGGGATCAGAAGGCGGCTCGAGCCTGCGGGAGCGTTCCGGGCTAACTCCATTCGCGCGGGTCCGCACGGGTGCGCACGGGTCTGCCTTCTCTCAGACTGACGTTACACAGCCTGTCAGTACAGGGAGGATGGTGGAGGAAGAAGAGGAGGAGGAGGAAGAGGAGGGCGGAGGAAGGCTGCGTTTGAGCATTGAATCACCTGCAGACTGACTCTAATATGATTTAAACCGGTTTAACTTTAATTAACTTTTTGGTGGGTTTTAATCCACAACAGTTTGCAATGACTATAATATGAGGTTGAATATGATCTACAACCTAAAAAGTGTGACTGGGCTTAATTAATATTAACAAAATACATTCTATTAAACTCTACATCTCAAACATGTACATTGTACAACATTATATAAACAGAAGGACAAGGAAAAAGTGTCATGAAGCCCATATTTTAAAGAGAAATTTCAGTCATTTTCATATGAATCTGTATGGGCTGGGTGCCATTTGCTGGGGGGGGGGGGTGCATTACACTCCTGTCTTTCAAGATGGGTCAGGTTGTAGCTGAGCTGACCCCGGGCACCTGTTGTACGTGTGCCAGTCCCCACCATGGCCATGCAGTTGGCACACCAGGGGAGAGAAGGTGCAGCGAGTCCGGGAAGTGCTGGAGCCGCAAGCCACCTTCACCTCCGGACCCTTCCTGGACTAACTGGAGCTGGTCACGGCGCACCACCGTGGAGGATAATGCACCTGGCAGGGGCACAAACCAGACCTGGGGGAGGTCCCGCGAGGCTGACCCAGACCCACTAACCCTAACCCCAGACAAACTGTGCACCTGTTTACTTCTCAACGGTTTCCTGTTCTGTGTTCAAAGTTCTTTTCAACTTTCCCTTCAGGTACTTGTCGACTATCGGTGATTATCTGGTGTCAGTATTTAGCCTCAGATGGAGTTTATCACCTGCATTCTCTAACAACCTGACTCTGACAAGACCAGACCCTGATGTTATGACAACCGGGAAAGCGGTCTTCTGTGCGCCACATTTCCCACGCCCCACCCATGGGACGGGGATCTGGGCTTTTCACTCTTCACTCACTCTTCTACTGAGGGAATCCTGGTTAGATTCTTTTCCTCTGCTTATTAATATGTTTACAATCTGGAATGAGGGTCATAACATAACTCGCAATAATGATAAGGGATAGGGCACATCAGGTCAAATGTGTGTGTATGTGTGTGTGTGTGTGTGAGGGAGGCGGGGTTTGTTGTGCCAGCCACCACTTGTTAAAGCCATTGAGATTCATTTGATCTCAGAATCAGTGAATCAGTGATCAATGGATGACAAAATAAATACATGACAATAAATAACACATATTTCCCAAATAATTCTGACTTTTCAGAATAAATGACAGATGAACAGACAACCAGTGATACCATTAGTCCATCTGACCATTCGACCAATAAGAACACACTTAAACAGGGTCATATAAAGTGTATTTACACCTCTATAAAGCACTAGTTAAACAGGTGACATATGAGAAAGCACTGTATCCCCTGTAAAGCCTTATTCCCCACAGTTGACTATGATACTAAAGACGATTTTTTTACAATGGATAAAAATTCACAGATAGTAGCTGTGAGGTTTTAACTTTGAACATTGACCTTACCTGTATATTGACATCAAAACTGCCTGTCAAACCTCCCAGACATAGTAAAAACAGACCATGTCACACTTTGAATCAACATCTACTTTCTGTATTTCTATCCACTGATGATTTGGGGTGAAATCTTTACAAGTAACATATGTTTTAGATTTGCTTTTTTTTTTTTTTCACCCTTCACATGTCATTTTTCAACATATCACAGAGCGTTTCATTTTTGACATCACATATTGATTCAAGGCAGATCAAAGATGCACTGAGCCTTTTCATATTGATTTTCTGAGATGAAATGGTACTAAAATGTCTTTAACAACCTTCAAAAGGGGACGCCTGAAAGCAGGATTTTTATTTATACATATTTTTTCTCTTAAGGACTAGACACAGTCGATGCATGTTAGTGTTGAGTACAGTTTTTAAGGTGACAGGATACATTCAAAGAACACCTGAGCGGGATGTTAAAGTGATATTTGTGCACATCAGAGGTTTAAAACAGTTTTCTACTGGGTCTGAAATTCACCCATGAAAGCAAATAAAAGTCAGTATTTACTGTGTGATGCTTACATTATGATTACAAACACACACAATACTTAGTAACAGGAGGAATCTTTCTATAATTAAATTCTCTCAACACATTTCAGGTTGCTCTTATTTGCTATAATTTTTTGTAAATGGACAGTTTGTTAAATATAAAGATTTTCATATAATTTTACTGTATTCATTGTTTATAGGTAATCATATGAAATCATATTTTACTGGTCTGACACATTTTAGATGTGGTCTACTGTATAAGGCACACTTAAAAGACTTGAATTTTCTCCAAAAACTACAGTGTGTTTTATAATCCAGAGCGGTTATATATATGGATTAAGTCTGGTTGTGCTTAATGACTTGGAATTGTGATTTTTTATCTAATAATTTTGATGTTTTATTTGACAATTTTGACTTTTTATCTGATAATTTTGACTTTTTATTTGACAATTTTGATGTTTTATCTCATTATTTTGACATCACTTAATGCACCTTATAGTGTAGTGCAGAAATTACAGTAATTATTCTGTATGCAGAACCTGAATTAAAATAACTTTTACACCTCTAATAGCTTCATTCATTCATTATTCATCCTACTCTATGTGTCAGACTGGGCCTTATGTTGGACACCTGTGCTCTAAAGCTTGAACCATTAAATCATTGACAGGAAATTTCACTTCCAGTTCCAATTGTGGTTGTTGTAGTGTATGCGGTCATTACTGTACAAACCAAAAGTAAACCATTCGCTCAATTTTTCAAATGAATTCCACCAAATCTGGAGTAGTATTTTAAATATTTAACTATTATTACAGCTTCATATCACCAGTGTATTAGAAAAAGGACACACGAATCAATCAAACAAATAGGAAAACACACTGAATATAGTTCCAGAAACATGGTGAGTCCATGAATACTGGCTCAGTTACTGGAAACCAAACCTGCTGCTTCAACACAGGAAGTAAGCAAACAGAGGAAGGAACAGCGAGGACATCAAATACAGTCTGACACACTGAGGAAAATGAACAACTCACAAACAAACATTTAGTCTCCGACCATCTGTATACGAGTAGAACACCACAAACAACCTCTACACATGTCACTGCAGAGTCTGTAAAGCTCTACGGACCAGAATATTATCTTTAAACCACTTATATTGTGTAAAGAAAAGAAAGAAATAACACTATAGGGGAATAAAAGAAAGCAGGTTCAGTCCCCATCCACTCAGTTTTACTTAAGGGTCACTTTCTATAAAGTCCATATTTCTGCAGATTTAGCCTGAGGGAATTACCCAGAGTTCATAGCGTTGTGATGTTAATCGAGGGGGAAGCCCCACAACTGTGGTGGAAACAAGGAGCAAATAAACAATACAGTACAGTCGTGGAAAAAATTATTAGACCACCCCTGGTTTCTTGTTCATTTTCAAGCCTGGTACAAATAAAAATATATTTGTTTCGACAAATATAATGATAAGAAAACAATGGTTATGAGATTAGGTATGACATAAAGCAGGAGTCTCAAACTCATTACTTTCAGGGGCCACATTCAGCCTGGTTTGATCTCCATAATAGCAGAAAAACCTAGAAAAAAAATTACAATTCCAAATTTTTGTCTTTGTTTTAGTGCAAATAATCCCCACTACCTCATGAAAATACTTTCTTGGCATGAATAATCTGGAAAAAAAAGAAATATCTCACAAAAAATATGTGCTATTATGCCTCAATTTGTCATTTATGCACATGTATTATGGATCACATCCATTACAAAGACATTAAATTGTTAAAATTGTGCTTAATTTCATTTAGAAATTTCAGCTTGTGCATATTTGTGCAGGTTTTTCACATTTTATTGGTACAGGATAGTTGGTAAGTATACATATTTTCCTAATTTAATGGTATTTGTTGCACTATAACAAAGGTAGAAGATTGAATTTGTCATTATTTATGGGCATGATGTCAAATATTTTCACATTAAAATGAGAAGAAAACATAGAGTCGTTATTACACTGTTATTTGACTCTAGATAATATTGGTCTGTATGTGAAACCTGAACTAATATCACTTCCACAGCCTTGACTGTGGAATTATTGCACTTTATAAATTCATCCCAGGGGCTGCATTTGAATTTTTGGCAGGCCACATTTGGCCCTCAGGCCACATGTTTGAGACCCCTGATATAAAGTGACTAAAAACAGACACTGTTTTTGTCAGATATTTTTTGTTGTTCATTAATTCATGTAAAATAAAGAATTAAATGTAAACATTTCCTAATAAAGTACTTTGACTCTGTTCAAATGAACAAGAAAACGGAAGGGGTGGTCTAATATTTTTTTCCGCCACAATTTTGTCTTGTATTTCTGTGAATAATTTCCTCCTTAAAACGACGGTTTGTAAATTAACTCCACACGTGTTCTACGAGCTGAGTCATTGTCATAATCGTCTGCAGCTGTAACCAACATCTCCTACGCTCTGCAACAATCAATCCATGTTTTTTTTTTTCCTCCCTCTGTTTAATTTTGTCACTTTGCCAGTCGACTTTGCCACCCCCCCACCACACACACACACACACACACACACCACTCAGGATTAGTTGCAGACTGCTGGTATAATTACAGCTTGTAATGTAGCTGTTCTTTGTGAGTGTACGCTGAGGAAGTCGACTCTTACTGTGATCTGATTCTGTCACGAACATTATGAGGCTTTTGTACATGTGCAGAATTAGCGACAGAGGAATCAGAGCCTCGTGTTTCCAACATTTGTTTGTGTGGAAAATTTAATCAAATTCACATGAATAGAATTTCGGGACAATTAAATCTTCATCAACAGTATTTATTATTTCACAGCATTGAAATGAATGTACGTCCTGAAACATTTATGTCATTTACCAAATTTACCAAACTGACACGATAAATCAAAGGTGTCAAACATGTGGCCCGGGGACCAAAATTGTCCCGACTATGGGTCCAATCTGGCCCCTGGGATGAATTTGTGAAACGCAGAAATTACACAAAAGATATTAATAAGTAAGGAAGTAAAAATTATTTGACATCAATTCAATCTAAAATGGATGAGACCATAATCATAATAAACAATTGTGGGGGAAAAAATGCACATTTTCTTCTTTGTTTTCATGTTAAGAAAAAGGGAATAACAAATAAATACATAAAAAAGACTAGTCTGATAGAAAAAAATGTGAATAAAATAAATCCATCATTATCTTTAAGTTGTGATGCACATGTACTGTATATAAATGATGTCATTTTTGTTTAAAATAATAATATTAGAGCCTTACCTTTTCTATGTGGCTGTGATACGATATGGCGAAGGGTTGTCTTAATGAAAACATTACTGTTCACTGGAGCTCAATTGTCTTTTAATTATTTTAATTGTCTTTTAATGCATCTTAATGATTTTAATTTTCTTATATGTTTTATGTAAAGCACCTTGACTTGTCCTGTACACAAAATGTGCGAAAAAAAAAACAACAATTTTGTCTTGCCTAAAGTGAAGAAAAATACTAAGAAGAATCTTAACAACTAAGCTTTCAAGAATAGTAATAGAATAATTGTTTTTAAAATAAAAACATAAGAAGAAAGTGAAGAAAAAACTTTATTGGGGAATATGGAATCTTCTTAAGTTTTATCCTAAGACAAAAGTTAAGAGAAAAGTTCAGAACTATTTTATTCTTAACAAAGCCCCAAAGCGCTACTGAATTATTTGTCCTTTAAACAGTTCTTCAGTCTCCAGATGTGTGAAATTATTCATTTTTTTAGGGAGTGAAGGTGGAGGAAACAACTGGTGTGGTAGTTCCTAGGAGCTGGACTACCTTCTGGACCAGAACCGCCTTAGGTAAACCCCCGTCAACGATCAGTGACGCAGCTGAGACACAGGCGCAGTTGCACCGAGAGCAGTGAACAGATGGAACAATCGCCATGGAAACCAACCTGGACCTGTTCAGTACGCTCAGTGAAGTTCTTCATTATGATGCGTCGTCTCCGAGGACGACTTGTTGGCAAAAAAAAAAAAAAAAAGAAAAAATTCCAGTTCCACGTCGTTGTTTGTTTCAATATGCTAATGTATCTGTGCTGTGTAATGCTCTTAGAAAAAAAAGAAACAGGCCCCGAGTCATGAGCCAGAGTAGAAGGATTAAAGACTTTGAAAACACACAAAGAAACAACAATGTGTTTCAAACTCATTTTAGGTTTTGTTCTGACACTTCTTTGACTTTTTCTTCAGATGAAACATATACTGACTGATCCTTCAAATATAAGACTGAACACAACTGGAAGTATTTTCTGCCTGCGGCAAATACGCTCTTTAATGTGAGATAATGTATATGTGTAATAGTGATCTTTTTATGTGTAATAGTGATCTTTTTATGTGTAATAGTGATCTTTTTTATGGGTAATAGTGATCTTTTATGTGCAATAGTGATCTTTTTTATGGGTAATAGTGATCTTTTATGTGCAATAGTGATCTTTTTTATGGGTAATAGTGATCTTTTTATGTGTAATAGTGATCTTTTTTATGGGTAATAGTGATCTTTTATGTGCAATAGTGATCTTTTTTATGGGTAATAGTGATCTTTTATGTGCAATAGTGATCTTTTTTATGGGTAATAGTGATCTTTTATGTGCAGTAGTGATCTTTTTTATGGGTAATAGTGATCTTTTTTATGGGTAATAGTGATCTTTTTTATGGGTAATAGTGATCTTTTTTATGTGCAACATTGATCTTTTTTATGGGTAATAGTGATCTTTTTTATGGGTAATAGTGATCTTTTTTATGTGCAACATTGATCTTTTTTATGGGTAATAGTGATCTTTTTTATGTGCAACATTGATCTTTTTTATGGGTAATAGTGATGATTTTATGTGTAATAGTGATCTTTTCATGGGTAACAGTGATCTTTTTATGTGCAATAGTGATCTTTTTTATGGGTAATAGTGATCTTTTATGTGTAACAGTGATCTTTTTATGGGTAACAGTTATCTTTTTATGGGATTACTTAGTCATCTTCAAACATGGACTGTGATGGATGGAGCTGAATCACTGCAGATCTGAGCTCAACTAGATTTAAACACAGAGACCAGGAATACCACAGTTCTTTTTTGGGGTGGCTCAGGAGGAAGAGTGAGTCACCCATTGACCTAAAATACAGTTAGAAGGAAATTACAAATATATTTTCCATTCATTTTTTCATTTACATGGGTCTATACTACACCAAGTTATTCATTTCATAATAGTGTCATAAATGTCTTATATATAATTGAATTGAAATCCTCTGAATTTAGCTTTTCTTTTTCCCCAGTGTACATCAGGTGGTTTCCTATATTTCATTTACTAATCATGCAGATGTTCATAAAAGCTCAGATTAAAGTTGAGGTTATTATATGAAAAAGAAAGAAAAATGAAGAAAAGGTGACTTTTTACAGAAAAATATATCATTACCTGAACATAAAATGAGTATCGTGATTAAATTCCACATGTTTTACTGATGAATCAATGTTGTAGAAGATGATGGTGTTTCCATGGTAACCACAGAGCAGCTGAATGTCCAAATGGGTCATATCCGATGACCATGTAAAAATTTAAATATGTATTTTACACCAGTTATTGACATTTATTGATAGATTAGTGCATGAGAAATGACTAAACAGTTTACATTATTGGATGTTTTTGGTCATCAGTGGATGTTTGGGGTGTACAATTTTATTCTAACAATCTACACCACATTTATATTTTCAGGGAAATGTATTTTGACATGAGAAAAAAAAAAACGCATGGCTAAAAAATTTGAGGAGTTTTGTTTTCTGCCGGCATTCTAAGTTAATTTTCTAAACTAATTACTAATTAATTTACTAATTTACTAAACAAACTACATTTATTCTAAATACAGTGTTAATATTTGCTTGCACATTTAACAATAAATCAGACAAATTAACCCTTTAATCCCTGATGCGTCAGGATGGTTTAGTTTAAAAAATTCAGAAAAGTTCAAGGGTTTTTTGGGGGTTATTTGAGTGGGAATTTTGTTCATGGAGCTGATGTACAGGTGTCGAAAAGCAACTGATTTAGAAAATAAAAAGCCCAAACTAAAACTACTGTAAGGAAATTACAACACTCGTCATTTATTCCTTTTTTAAATTAATTTTGGGGTGTTTTTGTTTTGTTTGTTTTTTTTTTTGCATTTATTTTGTGAATATTTATTAGTTCCTGTTGATGTTGTTGCTTATTTTTGGTAATTTTTTCTACATTTAGTTTAATATTTTTCTTCAAATGTGTTCTGTTTGTGTCTTACTTTGTTCATGTTACATATTATTTTGCTAGTTTAATATTCATTTTTTGTTCATTTTACTAATTAGTTTTTGTTGATTTTGTTGCTTATTTTATTTTTTACTGTGAAATTGTTTAAGTCTCAGGAGTTCAAGGGTTTTGAAAAAAACAAAAAAGAGGCTTGAGATGAGTGGGCTTTGGTGCTAACAGTGTCCACCAGGGGGTGCTAGCAGATAGCAGGAAACTATTTGTCCTTTAGCGATGCCAAGATATGACTCAACCCACTTCACAATGCGTCTCTTTCCAGCAGAGCACACATCCTCAGTACAAGTCCAGTGGAATCACAGTGGATTCTTTCATAGACGTACAGTATGAGCCATGCATTTGTCAACCTTATGAGTAAAGGTCACAACTTTACATACACTCATGCATTCGATTAAGGAACAAAAACATGGTCAAACACAACAGGCCACATCAAAATCAGTGCACAAATCCAACTTTGTCGACAGTTGTGTTGATAAATAACCCTTTAAACATCTAAGGATCCACATATAATCTGGAAGTAGTCGCTCAAAAATATTAAATAAACCAGTCAAACCTGTCCCAAATGTCACATGACCTTTGACAACAGTCGGAAGATAAAATGTCCACAGCAGGTACAGTACTGTACAATCACTCATTTGTTGAAAATACAAATAAAAAAACAGCAGATTTGAACCTTTACGTCTCACAATTATCCACAGAGGAACCATATTCTAACACAAACAGTCATAATCCAACAACAAAAATCCAAAACAAACAAAAAAATGTCCAAATATTGTCCGTTATGTCATCCAAAACACATCAAAACATTTATAAATAACCATTATCTATTATTTTAACCTCCAATATCCCAGTTTTTATCTTAATATTTTCATTTATAATATAAGAAAACACCAACTGCATGTTTCAAAATGTTTCAAAATGTTTCAAGAACAGCATTCAATTGACTTTATTAATACATTTTAGAAGTTTAAAGGCTTAAATATCCTGATTTGTATTAAGTTGTCATATTTCTGGTGCAGCGCTAACAGAGTCTTTTTAAAAGCTCATTTATATGAATATGTCCTTGTGAAAACAGCACTGAGCTGCAGGGTTAGATCCAGTTTTTCACAGCTGAGTGCTGCAACATCCCTCAGAAATACTCACAGAAACTGGAATGAGAGGAAAGAAGCAGACAATGCACACATTAGCAGACGGACTTTTCTAATAAAACACTGTCCCCATGTGGCTTCAGTGTCTGGACTGGGTCACTAACTGGGTTCCTTGTCCAGGTTTTTCTCACACCAGCTCACATCTGCAGCACCAGGGAACCGCTGGATCTGAACCTGAGGCGGTGGGAGAACCCTACATGTGACCAGGCCTAATTCGACATTTTTTTTTTCTTTTTAATTCTTTGCTAATGATGAGAATCATCCATGCATGGGCTAAGTGAACAGCTCCACATATGGTGCCGTGTTTACTGCAGCCATGAGGAACGTCAGTTTCACTAAGCAGCATCACCACCATCCTGCAGGACAAGTTGATCTGCATGCAAAGAGAATGAAGAAAACTATGTGATGTAAAACTGACTATGATGACCAGTATAATATGAATATACGGGAACATTAAGACCCTGCCTGCGACAAATGTTTCATTGGAGACACAATCGACTTAAATAACCTCTGCCTCTCCTTCTCCTAACAGAGAAAAAAAAAATGTTTTAGTACTTTGTCATTAATATTGATGATTATTTACCGCAAAATGTCAATCATACCCAAAATTACAGTCAAATTAAAAATATAGATTTAATTTAGCATCTGCTCGAAAGAAAAATAAAATAATTCTTTAAAATAAATTCAGGCATTACAGTGCTAACACCTTGCATTATTTAAATATAAGGGATATTATGTGGAAAATAATATTTCATCATTATTGTGAGTTTTCACTGACAGTTATCATGTAAATCATGATATTCTGAATTCACCGCATCCATTATTGTCCAGAACTATGTACTGATCTAAACTGTTTAATGCCTATTGACCCACTAAACCTATCAATACATGTAAATAATTAGTGTAAAATATACTTCCTCTTTTTGTGGTCATCAGATATGACCCATTTGGCTGTTCAGAGGCTCTGAAGTTACCATTCTCTAATGTTGTAGAGGATGACAGTGTTTCCATGGTAACCACCGAGCCTCTGAACAGCCAAATGGGTCATATCTGATAGAATAGAATAGAATAGAATAGAATAGAATAGAATAGAATAGAATAGAATAGAATAGAATAGCCACTTTATTGTCATACATTGAGTGAAATTTCTATACAGAAGTTCGCCTTTGGACATAATACATCAACCCTAAAATCAGAATTATAAAAAATATGGAGCCAGTATAAAATAATTATTTTGAGTTTAACAGTCTTATACAGTAGATTAGGGAATGAAACAGTTACTGTTCAGATGACCATGAAAAGATGACAAACTGTATTTTACATTTAATTAGTGACATGTATTGATAGGGCTAATGGTTAAGACGTTTTTAAAGAGTTTAGATCAGTAGATGCTTTCGGTCACCAGGTTTTTTATAGGTTAATATCAAATATGATGTTTCCATTTTTCTTTTTTTCCCCTATTAGGATAAAATATGAAGCTTGTATGTTTTCATCTTTCTAACCAATATTTGCTTGGTTCTTCTTTGATCTGGTGAAATGTGCATTTTTATTTTAGTCTTATTTATATACAATTTGAGATATTTGAAGACCATTTAAATTTAAAGACTTTTTTTGCAATGTTTGAAGACAGTACATGAATTTATGTTTTTTTTTTTTTTTCATCATTATAATCCAGTGTTTTGCAGGTTAGACTCTTTCTATATGACATTTCTATTGGCTGTTTTGACAGATTTTGAAATGGGTTCAATTATAGTGTAAAAGGAAGAGGACAGTGACGGGCTAAAACCAGAGTCCAGCAGTGAGAGAGTCCAAACAGATGGGCTTTTGTCTCACTGTTGAGTGTTTTTATTAATGCATGGAACAGCTCATTATCATTTCATAGCGACACGAGCACTGAATGTTCCCGTCCTGATTCACAAAGTCATCTGGCTCCATCTTCTCTGATTGACTTCTCATCTTCTTTCCTGTTTTCTCGCTGGCATAAATATGTGTGTCACTTTTCTTTATGTTTAATGAGCAGGTGAGTGGGCGGCACATTTACATGAGGTCGGTTTGGTTCAGTATTTAAAGTGGAAAAAGAAAACAGTCGTCAGAATGCGATGGTCTGGACTGGTTTGATGCCTTGTAATTATGGTTGTAATTTTCTCAACTTTGGACATCTTTGTGAAAATATATGTTTATCTGCAAAACATTGTGGCCTTTATCTTTCTGTAGGGATGTTTTCCTTGGTCTCAATGACAAACACCTGCATAAAACTGCAGCGGCTGTGCCAGTTGACAACTAAATACATGACATGAAATACTGCATGTACGAGTAGAAAAACACCACGAAATCAATGCACAGTCCCAGCAGCCTTCAGCGTTGTTGGTCAAAAGTTTACTAAAGGTCAGCACAAATGAGATGAGTTTATTGAAGGGAGTTCAATATCGAGCTCATATTCTGTGGGGAGGATATGACATGCACCAAAACTATACTATATAAGGTGTTTTCAGAACTCTGTATTTATATTTTTCCTTATATTTTAACACAAATACCTGATCTGATCCTCAAAACAGGATTGTTTCTGTATTTTTAATGCATTTTCGAAGAATTATTGACTGCTTTTATTTGACATTAAGTGCCATTTTACACCATAAAAAGCCGATTTCATACAATATCATGTCGTAAATATAATCCCATTGGTAGTAGGTTATGTTGTTTTGAATATATTTTATGCTATTTTTCTCTGGTTAAACCCACTTTTATTAGTCTGCGGTAAATTTTTTTGTGTATTTGAGGACTGTAATGGTTCAAAAAGTTTGAATACAAATGACTGCACAGAACCAACTCATACATACAGTATACACACACTTAAACACATACAGTATACACACACACACACACACACGCAGCACAAACAGTGACACTTCCAGTATATTCAGGGCATCAAGTCCTACTGACACCCAGGGGAACTTGTGTCCTTTGTCAAAGCAACTGGTTCTGTCGCACTGGCAGCTTCAGCTAGGAGGCAGCTGGGAGAGTGTGTGTGTGTGTGTGTGTGTGTATGTGTGTGTGTGTGTGTAAGACAGAAGGAAGGAGGGGGAAGAAGCATAGTTGTTCTGTATGATCATGGCCGACAATGCAAAACAAACACCTACAAACTTCATCAGCATAAAAAAATCCAAACAGAAAATAACCAGCGGCCACACTCACAGCCGTTTGATTGACAGGTAAACGCTCGCAACGCTGCGGATATGGTGGGACTGCTTAGCAACAAGGACACGGACAAGATGTAAGAGAACTGTATGAGGACATCTAGGAAAAGGAGGATTTTCCCAAAAGGTGCTGAGAGCAAAAGAAGACACAAAATGATGGAGTTCTGTGGGAAAAAACCTCCACACTCAAATACCAAGACCCAGAGGGGGCGGGCTTTTCATGAGATTATTCATTTGGAGCCAGAATATAGGCTCACAATCTGAAACTATTACAGCTCAGCAGTTAATTCTACCTGAACACAGATGTCAAACATGTAAAAGTGTTATTTTATTAGATCGATGGTCTGCTGGAGGAATATAATTCAATGTGAAGTTGCCTATTATCTGTAACCAGTGATGGAAATCCCCCTGATGGGCATTGATCAGCGAGATTTGCCGCAAAATTGCCCATTATTTTCCCCCCAAAATGGTGTCCTCCTCTGCCTCTGATTGGCTAATACTCACTGTCTTCACTGATAAGGTTGGTTCACTTTAGGCATGTGGAATGATGAGCCAATCAGAGGAGGAGGAAGGCGGGTCATGCGCAGGAAATTTCTAATTAGTGCTGTTCACCTCTGGAACCTGATTGGACACCTCAGGTGCTTTGATTGACAGGTCACTGAAAGATGCACAATTATCGTGAATGAGAAAGACCGAATAAACAACTTGACTTTTAATGGTCTAATAACTTTTTTCTTGATTGTGTTGTAGCTTATTTTGGCATCGATCCAGCTGCTGTCAACATGTCAACTGCCTCTATATATATATGTGCCACATTTCAAGTACATTTAAACTAAAAATAAATTAAATAAATAAAAAAAAAGCAGTGTCTTAAATAAGTGGTATATTGGGTTCAGTCTATTCCAAACAAAGATAAATCCAGGCAACTCTGAGTGAACAAAGAGGAAGTAAATTAAAAAGCCTTTATTAATGCATGGCTAGATCAGGACAAAAAGGCGACATGTTTTGACCATACGCGTCTTCCTCAGGCCATAGTCAATGAAATCGAAATTGATTTCAACACATCAATTTATACTAAATTGATGTTTTGGAAGACATTTGACATGTTGCTCATTATAAGTAAATGGGAGAAAAAGAAAGATTTTAAACACAGACCTCCACCAGTATTATATATGGAGTGAGAACCATTACCTAAAAAAAAATGAATAAATCCTGGATCCAGACGGTGATCCGGATCACCTCCAAAATCTAATCACTTGTTGCTTTTGTCATTCCAGACATTCTGTGAAAATTTTGTTGAAATCCGTCGATAAGTTTTTTGAATTATGTTGCTAACAGACAGACAGACGGACCGATGATACAGTCACATAACCTCCAGTGGCAGAGGTCAAAGTTCATAACATTTTTTTTTACCTTTCACCCATTTTTTTTCTAAAATGTAATCCGATCGATTGTCGGTCACTAACAATCTATAAACGCAATTTGGTATGAATTCAACCAGAAAACTAACAAACAAACAATTTTCAACTGTATAAAACTACCAAGAAGAATAACTATTGAGGTTTTATCACAAGTTTGGTCATATTTTTTTTTAAAAATCCTAACTTTTTTTTTACCTGTAGAAATGGTGTAGATTTCTCAGTGAGTAATTGGAAGAATATTCCAGCTCTTACTGCCGATAAAAGAGGTGAGGTTTTGTCTTGTTTTAATTTGCCATGACGACGTGCTTTAGATCATAAATGTGTTGATAAGTGTCAAAAACATGATTCAAACCTGTACGGACAGTCTTTGATCTTCAAAGAAAAATAAAATTGGTTAAAAATTAACAGAATGATTCATGACTTTAAGAGCAAAAGATCATTTTTGCTAAAAAAAAAAAAAAAAAAAAAAAAAAAAACCCTCAAAGGATTGCAACTAAACAGCTATGCATTAGTAAAAAAAACACTTATCTGTAAGGATAATCTGGGGAAAAAAGGTTTTGGAAGTAGGTCATGTGGTCTGATGACTTCCTGACTGACCCTGTCACACAGTGAATGGATATACTGAATGATCGCACTTTTCCATTGATGGATTTGCTTTCTTTGCTGATAATGCATGAGTTTTCCAAGATGACAATGTCAAGATTTATTCGTAAAAATAGTCAGAGTCCAGACCTGAACCCCATTGAGTCTCTTTGGGATTTACTGAAGACAAGTCTGCAGTGGTCTGATACTCCATCATCCATACACGTATATAAATAGAAATAACATAGTGTAGCATTGCACAATCTGATACTGCATAAACTATGATTACATAAGAGATTCTCTGTTTTTTACACCCATAGTATGAGCTTGTACGATGTCATTAAACGGCTGCTTCAGAACACATTCATTTTTGTCTTCGAACACTGCAGAACCATATAAGCAGTTTGTGGAAACTTTCAATTCTCTTGTGAAAACACCTACACTCATGTAAATGAAGCACACTGGTGTTGAAACAGGTTCAGCAAAGTCTTAGCTTCGCAAAAGCAGTAGAATATATGAATAAAATAAGAGGCAAGTGTAGAAAACTTGTGTCAAATGCAATTTTGTTCTGTAGTTTTTGAGTAGAAATGTGGTCTGTCATCATGTTTTCATCAAATGTGTCAAATGTGAGATAAATTATGAATTAATAACTCACATTATAGCTCAAGATTCATTAGATATATGCAAATGACAAAGGGACATTATATCATATTATATTATATTAAATTATATTTTACCAAGGTCACACTACGTATAATATTCATATACTATATACTGATTTAGATTTTTCTCTCTTTTAAATTAGATACTGCCTCACCTTTGTCTATATAAGAGCACATATGACTTTTTCAGTCTTTTACATCCATAGAAAAATCTGTACACAGGAACATAAACACCTTCTTAAAACATTTGCCTAATAATTTTTTTTTTGGTCCAAATCATCACATATTCAATTTCTGGTTGGGTTTTTTTGTGTTTCCTGAAAAACTATGATGATTGTTAATTATTTATGATGATTATTTTGTGACTGTTATTATTTTATTTTACTATTTATCAGTATTATTATTTCATTATTTATTGAATGATCTATTTGCATGTGATGCCTGTTGAATGGACAGTTCATCTGCATCCCCAAAACACATGTGGTTTGACTCGAGGCCCCTGTGACCATCTGGAGTCTTTGTGTTTATAACGGGCCCTCAAACTTGGCTAGCATCAAAAACTGTCCTTCTGAGCTTCTGTGATGTTCCCCCAGATGCCTCTGGCGTGGTCAGGACCCATTTCTATCACTGCGTCCTGAGAAAACGCTGGGTTCTGCCACTGCACCAGTCGTCCATTTGTTCATTTAAGCACAGATGAAGGTGGACTCTACGTCCGTCTGCCTTCCGTCCGTCTCTCCATCAGTTCACCCACACAAATATCCATCATCTCGCTTTTGCTAAATCATCTCCATCCCAGATGTGTATTTTTGCCCCGCCTGCCCTGCAGTTACCCATAATCCCCTGGCTCATATCACTGTAGTTCAGCACATGGTTGCCCTGCTCATCATCCTCATCTGATTTCACAGCTGTAGGTGCTCCGCATCTTAACATGTCTGATCTCATCGGATGGTATGAGTAAATCCTATCGGGATTGTTCCAGGGGAGCCCACGTGCCGATGCGTTGCGTTGATTAAAATAGATTTCTGTCATACAGTATTTGCTTTGTTACCAATGTTCTGTCCTGTATTAGAAACATGGTAATACTCAGTTTGAAGGAGGCAACCTGAGAACAACTGTGACTTTCAACATGTCGGTCGACTTCACAGAGGACGTCACAGAGATGGAAACACCAGAAATAAAATGTTTATCGGTCTGAACTAAGTAAGTTAAGGAAGAACATTCGATTTATAGAGCAGTTTCCACAATTTACAGTGTGAAATACAAATTAAATTCAATTAAAATGGCAGAAAATATAATTAATATGTGATAAAAACATAAAGTAGTATCAGTTGGTAGCAACAGAATCAAACCAGAACGTATGCATTAGGCTTCATTACACCCGCTTAAACCCAGTTGCCCCTACTGTAGTTTCATTTGGGTTGCCATGGTAATGCTATACAATGCTTAAAGCAGTATACACATGCTATACATACACATAACCAGAAGAACATCAACTAAATGCTCAACAAACACAAACAATCAAGCAAGCAGCATTTCATTGCTTAAATATACTAACCTAAGCTAACAGTCTAAGACTGGAGCATGACATCAATAATTTAATTTTTTAAGATGGAGGGGCACTTTTTTGCACATGTGGAATATGTTACTATAGTTTGAGATTTAAAAAAAAAAACATTACATATTGAATGCAATTTGACTTTTATTCATAAAATTCTCTAAAAGTGAGTTTTCAACCTGTTTTCAGTGGGGAAAGGTTTGGTAAAGTATTAACTGTATACAATCATTCTGAAATGCTTCAATAAACTCTGGACAGAAGTGTGTAGATGGTATCTTTGCAAAGTAGATAAACATGTGCACACCAAATCTAACCATAACAATAGATAAAAATTATTTATTGATCCAAAACTGAGAAATCTTAGGTTAGAAATTTCAACAAATCTGGAGGTAAGTAATATGCAAATGTACAATAATATGCAAATGTGCTGTCGAACTCAATGCCACCAAATACATAAAACTCAGATGAATTTATTTGTGCTGTTTCTTTACAACAGAAGGGAATGTTGAGTTTTTTTTTTAAGTTGTTCTGCATTTATATTTTCTTTCAGGCTTTCTTTGTGAGCCTAATCAACCTGATTTTGGGCCTAAACTTCACCATAGCAGCATCATAACATCATCACAGTCTAAATTAATTGGAAAATTTAGCAGATAAATATGTTTTTGGGAATCAGGTCGCTGCCATTGCTCATTGGTAACTGTGCCGAGGGATGGATGGATGGATGGATGGATGGATGGATGGATGGATGGATGGATGGATGGATGGATGGATGGATGGATGGATGGATGGATGGATGGATGGATGGATGGATGGATGGATGGATGGATGGATGGATGGATGGATGGATGGATGGATGGATGGATGGATGGATGGATGGATGGATGGATGGATGGATGGATGGAATTACACACACAATGACTAAAGTCTCTTCTGATACGGTATAAGTTGATTTCTAAGTATTTCTAAAGAGTATAGGTGCTTTTGGGATCAAAAATGGGGTAAAACATATATCCATCTTTCAAAAACTCCTGTGTTGAACCCACTTTCAGGACAAACTGGTGCTCGTTTTCAATAATAATTCCTGTCCCCCGCCTTTCAGTATCCTACTTAAGTTTTTATGCTCATCAAAGTATAAACACTGTCCCTTGTGTTTGATTTATTTTCAGTGGTGGAACCGAAAACTAAACTTCCTCGCAAAGTCTTGTACTTCGCCTCTGCAGAGACATATGTTCTTGTTTTTGTACACAAACAAAGACAGAACAGAATCTGAGCGTTCCAGAGTCAGACGCAGTCAAAGTTCCTCACCAAACAGAAGTCTATTCATCATCGGTTTTTGCCAGAAGGCGAAGTGTTCCCATTACTGGCTGCATTGACCACATCAGTGGACAGGGTCAGGCAATATTTTCCATTAGGGACATGGAGTTGCTTTGTGTCGAGCAGCTTCAGAGTAGTGGGAGAAGGCTTTTTAGAGCGTGCTGAACACCTACGGGACGTTTATTGTTGCCAAGACACAAAAGTGCTCTGCTTATGGCTATTGGGGATGAAGTCAGTGCACAAAAGACCAGAGATAAACTTATAAAAAAGGAAAAGGGTTGAGAAAAGGAGCTTCTGTTTGGATTACATGTACTCATGTTTAAGCCTGACTATCAGTCTGTGTATTTAACACAAAAGTTATTCGCTCATGTTGTAGAAAGTGAAAAAATATCTGCCGTGAATGTTCAATTTTCATTCCTTTTTCAATATAATTGTAATGGTTCTGTATTAAAATGATTACAGCATGTTAAGTGATAGTGTTTGTCTCTACAACATTCGTAGGTCTTGTATCTCCAGCGTCATGCAAACGTATCTGATTTGTGTTGAATTTGTCAGTAGCTGCTGAAAGCAATTCAAGATGCTAGGGTCGATGTAGAGGAGCAGCTGCCAAAGAAATACCATCACTTTGCAAATTTAAACAGCCAGGCTGCAGGAATACATTTACTAGAGATTAGAAATTCAACTTTCTGACATTTCCAACAAAAAGAAAAACTTCAAAGTGTTGTTATCTTGGCTGGTACGTTTTGCTCCTCTTTGCTCTTTCTAAACATTTAATTCATCGCTTATCTGCTAAATGAGGGTTGATGCAGGCGTCTGACTGCGAAGGAAAACAAAATGAACGAATAATACTTCATTTGCCACCTAGCCACATTTATATTTCAGCATAAATAATGGATAAGAAAGGATGCGGAAAAAAATTATTGTCTTATTTTATGTATTTCTTGGTCAACTGGTGAAGGGTTAGGGATTGCGATGCGATTTCTACACAAAACTCAGGTTGAACCCAGCACTTTCCAAGTCATTAGAATTGTATAACATCCAGTTTTATCCACAAAGGACCTTAAAACATCAGCAATAGATTAATAAAAGCACACTAACATAGCATCACAAAGCTAAACCAACAAAGCCAAGCGAAGTGAAGCGAAGGTGACGAACAGTAGGTGCAGTAGAACAGTAAATAAATACATCTTATCATATGACTGTTGATATATAAACCACTGAGATTAACATGCAGGAGTGACCACTACAGTTTCCAAGAACATAAAGTTAAGTGTCATCAGCGTAAGCAACCAAATCTTACCAATGACCCAAATTAGACTGTGATTCACATCTTGGGTTAGACCAATCAGGTTTGATTTAATCTAAGATTAGCAACATAAATCCAGATGTAATATCAAGCAGAGCTGTGTTGCACAATTTACAAGAAGCGTAAATTCAGTCAGATGTTGCCACTTCAGAAATGGGTTTTGTGAGGTGACAGTCATCTGCAACATAGTTCAACAAACCATCAGAACCATATCCAACAGTTTGATATACCCATATTTGATCTATGTTGATACTGTCGAGGGATGTGGCTATAAAACAACACTGCAGCCCCTAGCATTACTCCAAAAAAGATTTGTTCATGCAGCCGCGAGCTCCAGTTTTCATACACATCCTGCTCCTCTTTTTACAAAGGTTAGGATCTTGAATATTTTTGATATAAATAGACTTCATCTCACACTGTTCACGTTCAAATTCCTCAATACATTTGACAAACTTCTCAATTTAAATTCACAATTTCACATATTTCACCAAACTAGACAATGTGTCCATTTACATGTTCCCTTCGTTAGAACATCCATGGCCCAAATGAGTATAAGATACAAATGTACAACAAATTGGAATGATCTCCCTCCCGAATCAAAAATTAGCTTTAAATGCAACATCAAAAATCCCTTACTTCTCTTCCCCACTCCCATTTGACTTATTATATTAGGTTAAATTAACGTTAAGTTAGGTTTTACACTTTTTTAAAATTAGGTTAAATTATTATATCCCATTCGCTCATTCTATTCTCATTATTTTGTGTTATAAGTTTGTATCTTCATTATCATATGAATAGCAAATTATATTTTCCTTTATTTGTGTTACTATTATTATCATTAATTGTAATGGAGATGGACTCCAGCCTTCAGCACATTTATTATGTATGTATGTATAGGACCTTCTGGATACCATTTATATGTGCGAATAGAACAAGTAAAACAAACACTTACGTGCAAGTAAATGTTGATGTCAAATTGTTCAGTTGTGCTGTTTCTGAGAAGTATGTGTTGAATTATAGATGTTTAATATTTAATGCAGACTGATCTAAACAGACTGATGTATTCTGATCTAAACCTAAGTTAAATAGGCTTTATTCAGTATAGTGATATGATTACCCAAATTAAACTCCATCAATTAACTGATAAAAAAAAAAAATACAGGTTATCCCAAAAAAGTGACATAATTGCATTGCCTAATAATTTGTCTAAAATGCGTTTGCTCTTTTTGCTGAAATAAATGTAATTATTAATTGTATTGTTCTGCTTTCAGGAATAAACCTACAATTTACTGCAACAGAAAAGTGTATTAAAGTAGTCACTGAATTATGTTATGAATGACTGCATTATGAAGTAATCACGAATATTGTCTTAACTTTTTATAGAAATGAAGCTTTTGCTAAGGGCTAATCAATTTTGTGTTCCATTGAAATGACTCCCACCGGAAACACAAATGTCAAGAGGAGGTGCAGACGTCTTGTGTCCTTTCAGATGGTTTGAATTACAATATGCTGAATGGTAAGTGCAATTTTTGCCTAGTGACGCTGTTGTGCCCACTCAGCCACAGTGAATGCATTTACAAGGCTGTTGAAGGAGTTCATTAGAACGTTAATGGTATTTAAAAGTCATATTGTCAACCCTGCAAGAGAAAATTGCCTGGACATGGAGCTGAAACAGTTGATATCATAAGGATAAGGGTTGATACTCATTTAATATCTGGCTGTTGTCTCGCTAACAGATGTTCGATAGTTACTTGCTGATGGCTATTCATGGAAAATCAACATCGACTGTGGACGAGAGTGAGGCACAAAAAAATTCAATAAACCCTGTCACTACTCTACTCTGCATCCTCAACTCCCATGATGTTTCCTGCACTTATTTATTTACTTACTTTTTTGGTCACATCAGGTTTATTACATCAAATAATTAGCACTTGGTTGATTTTACAATCGACTTTAGCACATTTCTGTCCGTGTGGGTCAGTTCAGACCACTTTAGCGGCCACACTCCTCCACTTGTTAACAATCAGTGGGATTGACTTTAACTGCGGTCCCCCTCACTCTCTCCTTCACGCCCTTCTGCCTCCATTAGGACCCTGGCACCCTGATTGGAGACATGGGTGGCTATGAGGATAACCTCTAGTTGAGGCATGGTGGTAATTGGGAGCCTGCTTTGGCTGGACCAGCCTGGGCTCATCACCTTGCTGGAGGCTATGTTTGGGGAACGTGGGGGTGGGGGCCAGGGAACTTATAGGACCATACTAGTTTCCCGACCCTTTTAGTGTGTCCATAATCTGCCATCTTGGTCCTGAACTCCCAGACTATACCTCCCTCTATCCTCACCAGGAGCTTCCCTGCATCTTTACCGGTAAGCAGTTTGACCTCTGACCCCTGGATGCGCTTCATTAGCCTCATAAGAAACGTTTGACCCTTGCCATCAGAACAAGAGCAAGGAACTCTATGACTATAGAAAGTAGGGTCGCATGATATTAGAAAAAACTGACATTTTCATTTACAAATGTATTCCTCCCATCTTACATCTGTACTTATGTGCAGAAGAGTCATCATGAGATTTAAAAACTTATAAATATGAGCTAAAAAACGCATAATTTTATGATAAAATGTTAAAATTGTGCAATTAAAAGTCCAAACTATGAGATAAAAAGTCAATATTCATATAACTATAATATATAAAGTCACAGTTTCTCTCTGAAGTGAATAAAAGTAAAAAGTTGTCAGAAAAATAAACACTCAAGTACAGATACCTAAAAATCTACTTAAGTACAGTAATGAAGTACTTTTACTTTCCACCTCTGCTCAGCTGTGTGGTGTCGGCACAAATGGTCAAACAGATTAGTGGTCGACAGAACATACGTTTCAACATCATCCTTCTTGTAGCTGGAATAATTCCACATAACTGATGTTGCTTTTCTTTCTGCCATCAAGCCTTGGTTTTGAGTCATTTTCTCCTATTGGTTGCTCATTTTTTAGTCTTTTCACCAGTGACTCACTCCAAACTGGTTCAGAATGACTGTGATGTGCTCAGTGTGTTTCAGGTACCTTTGAAATTAGACAAGTGAATGCTGAGCTCATTTGTCTCCTACATTATAGGACCTGCAATGTGACGATATATTGTGCAGCTTTAATAGAAAGTTTATTATAGTACTGAGACATTACATATAATCTGTCAAACCACTATTGAATGCTCAAAGAGCTGAGGACATTTAGCACTAATGAAGATTTTCTCAATTACACAAGAACGTTATGTAAAGTAGTTTTAGTCCAGGGCTAGCACTGCTCTTGGTTTGGGGTTTTGAAGGTGAGTCAACAGTGTCATTCGAATAGAAAGCAGATTTTGTGTGACGTGGCGCTCTGTTTTACCCCACGCACTCTTTCTTTGCCTTTTATGATTCAATGTGGAGCAAATTTAATGCTCTATTTGTACTTTATCCCATGGGCTATTTTACAGTCGAGCGCGGAGGTGGAATGTTGGTAATGTTTTGCGTTCTATAGGTACGACAGCTAAAAGCACATGTTATAGAGTAAATTTTTTTGTTATATAGGTCTGAGAGGATTTAAAGTGGTCAGCATCTGTGCCTAATGAAAACAATTGACAATCAAGTAAAACATGTTCTTCATTGTCTGGCCTGCCACTAATCCAGACAGCATCGCCGCGCTGTTTGCTGTCTCCTGTCAGCCCCTTAAACACAGTGTTCTGCCACTGCTGTCATTCAACCCTAATAATGTCAGATTAAACTCTGCACAACTGTCCATCTGACATGATGGGTGGATTTATGCTGGATTGGAAAATCTGGGATGGGATGCCTCCAAAGCTCTATAATTCCGCACGTACACACTCACAGACTCACAGTGAAGCAGATTAAAAAGCAGAGGAGCAGAACGACTCGGGCTATGGCCGTCACTGTGATGTGTATTTGCACCGAAGCCTGGATGGTTTCTGGAGGAGTTTGGTCGCGTCAAGAACCAGGTTCCTCACTTGACTGCAGGTGCCGTTGATCTAAGACAGTACAATCTAAGACAGCATCATTTGAACGAGTAGATGATGTTATTTTACTGTGGATTGTTATCAGCAATGACAAGGACAAATAGCTCAGTGGGTCTGGGGTGCTCAACCCTCCTCTGGGACAGATGAATGCCCTGGAGGCTACACTTCTGATTCAGACCACCTCATCCCCAGACATGCCCCCACAATGCCCGTGTGCCTCACTGGGCATGCTTTTCCTATTGTTGTAGCTGAGGGAGGAGGGGGTGTCCAGGGTAGTGGGTGACGGTCACCCAGATTACGCATCATCATACGGCCTATTTACACTTGACACCAAACAGTATGGCAAACAGAGCATCGCACCACAGGAACCAAAACTGCGGTCACCGAGGATGCCAGATAGTTACGTTTCGTCATATAAGAGATTTGTCACGTGCGCGGCTGGTTGCTCACGTGACTTGTTGGTCTGAACCAATAGGGTGGCATGGTTTGTCCTGGGCAGAGCAAAAGGAAGAGGGGGAAAAAAATCATTTGCCTTTGCGATATTTAATCTTGCAACGCCGAAAGTGATCGTCAGCTACCATACCCTGCGCTACATCAAGGTAAACTCTTTATTCCTAATTGTTCTAGAAACATTTGCTTAAGTGCTTAGAATTTTTCCTCAGAGGTAATCATTCATATAGGAAATAAATAAATGTTTAATTCTGAGCAAAAATATAGTCTTTAACTTGGTATTTGTGTTTGCAAAAATATCCAACTGTTGAAAACTTGCATTAAACGCATCCCGTCGCGGGCTACTGCATCAATAATTAATTAACTCGACAACTTACCCACAAGCACGGACAACCATCATGTTCATAATGAGCTGTGACACAACATGAGTTATTGACTCGTTACCTAATTTGGTTATTTGAAGTAGATCAAGTTCACAATTTCCAAAGCAAACCCCTCATTGTGCCCCAAAAACGGTGGCTACATGCGGTGTGGGAACATTTCTGTTTTCCCCACATTTTTTTTGGTCAGTCGATTTTGATTTTGAGGCTGTCTTGATTTTCTGAGGTTTTCATTGTCTTTGATTCAGGCATGAGCGAATTCATTGTTGAAGAATTAGCAATACTAGAAAAGCACGTAGTGAAGACTTGTTTGTCGAGTGTTGTTAGCATGAAGGATTGACCTTTTTTACGAGAAGAATGATGGCGAGTGAAATAGATACATCAGTTCCCTCCGAGATCATTATTCCAATTACCATCACACTGATATTAACACTGCTGATGGCCTTGTTCTCTTGTGCTCATAGTCTAAAAATGCCATTCATTGTTACCTCAAGCTCTATTCAATGAGCTCGGCTTGAAATACAGTAACAAATAACTCCTTTATTCGGGTGTTAAGCAGTGAAAGTCTACAGTGTGATAATCCTAGGATACTGGAATGAGTAAAGACTAACAGGCAAGACAATTAACTACAACGAGGGAAACTAGAGAAAAGAGGACGTATTCTGCATTGCCGCTCGGTGATCACCGCACGTATGGAAGCCATGACTTTGTGACAAGCAGTGATCTCACATTACAATTTGTGGCAAATCTAAAATGGCCGACTTAACGCTGGGCTGTTAGCGCCGCATTCACAGCAGAACATGGTGTGCCTGCATTGTAAAGCCTGTTACACTGTGCTGAGGCCAGTTAAAAATTTGCTGGAAACCCCCTCCCTCCACCTCCCTTGGATGGACTTTTCCCAGCAAACACGAGATAGTTTTCGAGCTCGTGGCTGATAGTTGGCCTCCTGTTATTTTCTCTTGATTCCACTGGTCGTGGCGAGTATCTAGTGAAGATGTAGTGGCCACAGTTTTGATTGTGATTTGGGCTGAGCTATCAGGATGCTGGGCTGCTGATGTGGGTTGACAGCTCTTCAGAGCACTGTCATAGTGGCGTATAGGAAGGCCGATTGGGAAGCCGCCCCCCTCCAGCCCGCACCACATACAACAAAAGCCTGCGCCAGACGAGACTAGAGCTGCTCATATACCAGTAACTTCTCTCCATTTCATTCGACTCCATTGGTGACTATTCCTGACAAGGGCGGCCATCACCAGCAATTATTTAGCATACACCTCAACCCCCCCTTTGCTCCTCACTCTTCCAAAATCACGCTTTTGGTGTCAAAAACTTTCTCTGTGAGAGGGGCTGGCTCTAAATTAAGTTCAAACACTCCAAAAATAGTGGCACGTTCCTCCATGGAGCAGTGAAGTGAAGCTTTGAAACATTCCAGTGAAACCATATGGATCAACCAGGTCACCCTCTGTGCTCCCCCTCTGCTGCCCTATATCTTCACTAATTTCCCTTTTGTTCAACCCTTAATTGGAGCACAAACATGCACATCAGAGGACTCCCCCTGTCATGTGCTAACATATTAGTTACATTGGAAGTCGAGCATTCCCGTTGGCCGCGTTGAGATGAACTGCATGACTTACAGTAGTACTCTGCATTACAATTTCCCACAATAACCAAGATTTCTGCATTACTCATTACTATAGATGCGAACTGAATGGGGTCTAACAATGGTGACATGACTAGAATACGACTGAAAAATACTACACGTTAAACTACAATTTCACATTCAGCATAAATCATAGTCCATGCAACTATTGAACGAATTTGCATGCAAAATCATGAAAAATCCAGCAGTATTTCCTACAAATTAAGTTCAAACATGCAACAAAATTGTAAGTAGACATGGTTAATGATAAAACCAATGGTGTGTGTATTATATTTTTCTGCAACAAAACAATTAAATATTGTTAACAGAAGTTGGAAGTTGTAAATTTCCCAATTTTGGGATCAATAAAGTACTTCTATTCCATTCAATTCAATTCAATTCAATTCTATTCTATTCTATCCTATTCTAGATTGCTGACAGACATTCATTCTAAAGATCTGGCAACTGGATTTACAACTGATTTAGACGAATTTGCATTGTGAAACATGTTATGGTTAGTATAAAATCCATAAAATGTGCATAAACTGAACAGATGCAGGAACTATTACACTAATTGTGCAATTGGAAAAATCCCAACACTTTCGGAAACCTGGGACATTGTGCGTAATAGGCTTTATTGGGTCGTTATGGTAATTTCACCCATGCGTTTACTAGAAGCTGAAGAAGGAGCTATTTTAGCAGAATTATAACATAAGTAAATTACAACTGAAAGATCTGGGAATAAATTGCCACGGCTAATTTTCTAAACTTTTTATTGTCAAAATAAGAAAAGCCATCCAGGCAGATCATGTTAGGCTTAAGGTTTAATGGGTTAAGACATGTGGTACAGTAATGGTTCAGTAAATATACCACATATTATATTTTATTTTATGCAATATTTGGACCAATTTCTGCTCTTTTCCTAACATAACTAAAACTACTGGTCTCTGGCAAGTCCAACACCATCATCTAACTTCACCACACTGAGGTCTATGTCATTTAATGGCAAATTATTAATACTTATAGAGAAATCAAGGTAAAAAAAATACGTTATATTTGTTGCACAATGGAGCTGGCATTGCATTTATAATAACTAATGACTGGATTCTCAGTTTAGTATTACAAGAACCTAATTTCCTAATGTTTTGAAAAAATCTTACAGAAAAATATGAACAGATAAATTTAGTTTCATTGGGATTAATTAGGCTTTTTTTATTCAGGGAAATTCTCCTATGAGTCCAGATGTTGGTGCACCCTCACTGGTACTCATTTTTATTCTATTTGTACTTTTACACTATAAATGCATTGTTTTATCAAGGTTTAAAAAAAAAAAAAAAAGTCTTCAAAGCTGTTTTACTGTGAAAAGTTTTAACTGAAAAATGGCCACAAAAGTAAAACTTCATTTAAAGAAAATGTATACAAACCCATGAATTCATAATTCTACTTAGTGGTTTTATGAATGCATTATTGTTGCACAGCTACGGCTCAGGCTGTGCAGTGCAGTCAGGAAAGGTTTTACATCAAAACGTAATAATGACATATCTCTAGATATGTGGATTAGGATGGAACAGATGACAGCAGCTTTGCTCTAGATTATGCTGCAGGTCGTCCATTTAATGATTTTCTTTAACGGATTTTAGTCTCTTTCTGTCTTTGTGTTTGTCAGATATTTGTTAACTGCATTTCTGAGAGGGATTCAGTGATACTCACAAATGACCATAATAGCATGATAACTTATTTAAAGATGAGCAGCGTACAGGAAAACATGTGAACGGCCTGCTATCATTTGTCTGTGAGAAGAATGATCGCGAATTGTATAAAACCTGAATCTGAGTCGGAGGGGATTATTACTGGCATGAATTTGTGTCGACTGGGCTGCAATCACATGGAAAATGATGATACTGTTGATACCATTTGTGTCTCGCCTCGCTGTTTTTTAAAGAAAGGCAAAAATATAATAGGAATAAATAAGTGGTTTAAACTGTAATAGAATGTAAAAGATATAAATAAAATCAATTTACAATAGCAGCAGATATGACAGGTACTGTAAATTGTGTTTTTTTTAATATTAGTTTTAGGTAATCACCCACCTTTTTTAATTATTTACACCAAACCCTAGGGTCAGACTTAGATGTTTGAGTCATATTTGAACTGATCTGGGTTAGCTTGTATTTTAGCCACAATGCTAAATACTGGAACTACAACATGTACCGTCACTAACCCAAACTCTACAATTGGTCACCAGGGGCCTGGTGGGTGTTTTAAAGTCCATAAAGTCATATGAAAGACAAAAACTCAACACTTTTTGATTTGTTTCTGATATTTTTCGCTACATGTCTGCAAGTTTCCATCTTAAAGTGCATCGGACAGGATGTTGGGGTCCCATGTCAAAGGTCCAAGTCACTCATCTGTGCAGTGTTCCTCTGCCTGGAGTGTACTGCAGAGTCATTTTTATGGAGGGGGTACTTTAACGTGATCCATTACAATCTGTGCTTTATAGCCGTTTTTGAGTCAAGGAATCAAAAAAATCAAAAAGGCACATAAGCACATAACTGCTAAATGCACTTCCACATGTATCTGCCCTTAGTTTGGGCTTTTTCCACTTATTTCTAAGTGTTTTTCCATCATTTACAGACCAGTGGCTCTGCAGAAAAGCAGTGTCTTGTCATTGTTAACTGGGCATAAAAGGGACCAAAAAAGCAGAGACCTTTCATTCAAGTTTCTTCAAGAGCAAAGTCTTTTCTGTAGCCAGCGCTCAGCAGACACAGGGGGAGATGGGAGGCAAGTGCGTATGTGGGAAGGGTGGCAGCGGTGGAAGTGGAGAGCGGGGGTGGGGGGGGGGGGGGGGGGGTGGAAGAGCCATTTTGTGTGCTGCGTTGTCCAGCCGAGCGTAAAGCGTGATTAATTCAATAGCCGCCATAGAGGAGGAGGCTAGCAGCGCTGCAACACCGAGCATGACCCACTTTCCCCGTCAGATGTCATGAAAAATTCTCTACCATCCCTCTGTGTTTCTCACCCCCCCCCCCCCCCCTCCTCAACTTCCTGCCTGATTAACAAAGAGACGGGGGATGAAAATTACAAAATCGATGTATGCACAGTATGGTTGAAATGATCTGCGGAGCGCGCTCAGAAGACGCGTGGACCTCAACTGTCTAAAAATACAGATGTTTTTGAAGCTTCAGGGGATGTGGCTCAGATCTTTGAAATCAGAAGGAATTCAGTAAAATGCTATTTAAAAATAGTAAATAGGTATTTGCTGGAGGGTTTTAGCCCATTGGGGCAAATGATTCACAAGGCCTTGACCTAAATTCTATGATGCTATAGGATGTTTGAGCAGAATAGTGTCTGGGAGGAGCGCCGTTGGAGAGCAGCTCTTAATGCTGACCTTGTTCATCTCTGAGGTCCAACACGGGAGTTTTTGTTGACCTAAATCTGCGGAGCACAGCCGAGTATCCCAGTTTCAGTCTTAATCACAGTCTCTTTGAAGATGTTTTCAGTTCATTACTGTGCCGAGTAGAGAACCCCGAGACAATTGCTAAAAAAAAAACAAAAAAAGAAAAACTTCTGCACCCAAAACCTTCTCTTTTGTCATATTGAAGCAGATGAACGTGATGCAATTATCATCTACGTAAGCTTGAATCCTCTTCTCAATCTTAAGGCTTTTTTTTCTTTCCCCATCGCCACCACCCCACCCCCTCTGCCCCTGGAGAGGACCTGCACCACTGGCTTGGGTCTTAAACCCAGATTAAGGCTTTTTATGTAATCTGGTCTCCTCTGGGAGATTGGAGAGACAGCTGGCAACAGAATCCCCGTCCTTATCTCTGAACGAACCTCCCCTGGCCTCCGACCAACACATCTCTTAGCACTCCTCTGCATGCGGCACAGATTAGAGGGGCCTCTGTCGGATACTACGGTTTGTTGGAATATGAACCGTATTTGTCGCTCTGCGCACAAAACACACGCCAACATCAGAGTAACTGTATTTTCAGTTCCCGTACACTTCACATATATTCCAGTTTCACTTAATCAAGAAAACATGCAATTAAATGTACGATGTTGGGGAAATTATTCTAATTTCTGTTGCAAATACGTGTACAATCCAGTCAGCGAATGCTTCTGGATCATTTTACCGATTGATACAGTGACATATTCACACATTTATGCCTTCCCCCCAACGGATAAAAAGTTCATTCATGAGCTCTAGGTCATTGTACCACATGTAGAAAGCGAATGAATTTGGAAAAAGTCCTACTGGACCCATACTTTAAGACTGCACTTTCATGGAGTCCTGAATTAAAAGGCCATGTCATGCCTGGTCAGATTCACCTGCAGACATTTACAATCCAAACATAACACGTTGAACAGTAACAGTATAAAAGCTGCAGTAAATTTGCTGTTGCACCAGAAAAAGCTCGATAACAGCCCCCGAAGACATGTGAAAAATTAAACCCACCATGGGCCTTTCAATTTTGGAAGACATCCTGTGTATGTCAGGCCTGGAAGCACAAAAAACAAGTCTAAAATACATCCTTTTCAATAATTGCTCTATTAACAGGATGTACTATTATGATGCTTTTGTAGAATATCATACACGAGGCCTGGACCAAAGATGCTGGCACGAACAACAAATTAAAGACATTTCTGAGGAATCTTTGAGTTCTTTAGCGCAACCACAAAAACAGAGCTATGCTTAAAAACACTGGAGTGGCTAAAACTGAAGTGAGCTAACAGACCTGAGCACAAAAGTAAGAATAAAACTGTGTAATGGCTTTAAATTACCTACCTTTAAGATAATTTGGTGACATTTTGTGATCTTAAAAATCCACTCACGATAATGGAGAAAAAAATTACAACGCCAAAACAACATTATTTAACAAGGAAGCCTATTTCGACTTGTCTTTTCTCGGTCTCTCTATAAGTTATACGCTTCCTGAATACTTTTCCTAACCCAAACCAAGTTTTTTTTTCCAACACCAGACCAATTCGTAGCTGTATATAAAAAAGTAATTAATACTACATTCCAGCAGTATATTATTAATGCAATCAGTGGTATTTTGAGTCTGAATATATGTTATAATGGAAAGAGAGGAAACGCCTATGCTGTTGAGATGTGCTGTATGTAAATATGCAGATAGTTATAGAAGTTACTATAATTATTATTATTGTTATATTGTTTATTATCTTTATTCTTACACTGTATCCCGTTGCTGTTGACGAGTGCATTTCTCCATCATGGGATCAATACAGTGTCATTTAATCTCTAATTTCCATCCTGGACACTGCACTGGTTTTTAATGTGGCTCTTGCTCATGGGGTTAAAAAAGTAAGATGTAATTGTGATTAAGCAGATTGATCAACTATTAGGCTATTTTTCCCCTTTTTTTTCTGTCACCATTGTATTTGATCTTTTTTGTTCTTTTTTTATAGATAGATAGATAGATAGATAGATAGATAGATAGATAGATAGATAGATAGATGATAGATAGATAGATAGATAGATAGATAGATAGATAGATAGATAGATAGATAGATAGATAGATAGATAGATAGATAGATAGATAGATAGATAGATGATAGATAGATAGATAGATAGATAGATAGATAGATAGATAGATAGATAGATAGATAGATAGATAGATAGATAGATAGATAGATAGATAGATAGATAGATAGATAGATAGATAGATAGAATTTCCATTGATTGGAAATTGGTTGTTCATGGACATTTAGATTATTGTAATTTTTAAAATTTGCATTTTCGTGAAAAGATAGTTTGCAATCGTAAAGATTTTATCGTGTCATTTCACTTCTTTCAGACAAAAAAAAGAGAAAAAAAAGTGTCATTTTTTTTCTCTTTTCTTTCTTTTCTTTCACTCGTCTGCTCTACAGGAGATCATATTAGTCTGTATATGAACTAAAAAACTTTAACGCCTTTGACTATAACTGTCTTCAACCCCAGGAGCCTGATTGGCTGCATGTTTGACACTCCTGATCTACCATCTACTACGACACACCTCCAGTTGTCCAAACTGAGCATCGTGTGAAAAATTAGGATCGGTGTTGAGGATTTCATCAACGTTGGAGGCAAACAAGAAATAAATCAGATATAAAAAAAAATAAATGATTTGAGGAAAAACTCTCCTTCCATGTGGCGACAGAGCGTGATTGGCAGACAGTGACATTCTGTGTGTGTGTGTGTGTGCAGTCAAGGTCAACGACAGCAGGAGCTCATCTTCTGCCTCTTTGTGTTCTCCAAGCATAACCCCCCCCCCTTAAAAAAAAAACAGGGACTTCACTTTGCTCTCTCGTTTCCAACACCAAACGCTGGTTAGTCCACGTCAGCAGCCAAAACACAAAAAGAACACTGCACCCTGGCATTCCATTCCATTCCATTTCTCTCTCTCTCTCTCTCTCTCTCTCTCTCTCTCTCTCTCACTCTCTCTCTCTCTCTCTCTCTCTCTCTCTCTCTCTCTCTCTCTCTCTCTCTCTGTGCACCAAGCTGTGAGATATCAAACACAACCATCAGTGTCTTTCACTTTGCTTGTTCTTTCATGTCGGCCTGTTCCATTTGTGAAAAGCAGCAGCTTAGAACACAAACAGCAATTTATCTCAACCTGCTTCCATCTGCCGTCGTTTCATTTCAGCCTCCCGTGCAACAAAAATCTGCCATGTTCTTTCCATTATGTCTCATTTCACCATTTAATCGTCATTATTTGCAGAAATTAGCGGCTTTATTGTGTGATATAAGTGCATTCAGGGCGACCCCATCTGCAAATACATTGTACATATGTATAGAATATTTACATTTTTATCTAAATATCTTTATTTTTGACATTCCACACATTTTTCTTCCCTGTGTCATGTCCCTACGGTGGAATCAATAAAGCCTCATCTTATCTTAAGTCAAAGTACACGCTGTAAATCTGTATAATGCCACAGTGTTAGGACGTTATCAGTTGGAGATGTAACATGAAATCATCTGTGAACATGCAGCTTGAGTCAGACTTGAACATCATGGACAACAGCGCCCTCGTGTGGGGTATGTCGTTACTGCAGCATTGACTCATTACATCACCTGTCAGTTGGAATTAAAGCGCGTTCTGGCTGAAGTGGGTTTGATAAAAATAAATACGCAGCTCGTCTTATGACCGAACAGACATACGCTGACCTATTTTTGATTTTGTTTTTTTTTTTTAAATTGTAAAGTACGTCGGGCTCTGGTGTGTGTTTGGAATAACATGCCACAAAGCTCCTCGCAGGGTCTATTAAGTATTTACACATGTTCATTAGAGGATGAAGTTGGAATAAAATGTTTCTCATGAGGAGTTGAAGCAGAGGTTTTAACCTCCTGAAGGGTCCTACAGGCAAAATATAAACTGCTGAGCTCCTGCATCCACACATTCATTACAATCTTGGTAGTTTTATTGGTGAGCGTTGCCCTTTCTAAGTAATACTCTGGAGCTATTTGGCTAAACACGTTAATTTATGCAAAGTATAAGCGCATAATTGCACTAAAAAAGGAACTTGTTCTAAAATATTAGGGCTGCAAATTCAGGGTTTGACTTTAAAAATGCAAGTTTATCTGTTATGACAATTCCTTTAATGTGCTGTGATGTTTTATTCTGCATAGATTGTTTCTATTGTTAAGCATATATATAATATATGTGCAAATATTAAACTATTAACAATCCAAGCCAGGAAGTTAACAGCAGAAAATGAAAATAAAAAATAAAAACACATTTGAAGTATTATTATATTTTTTCGCCCCACAAATGTAAAATATTAAAACATTCAGAATGAGGCATTCAAGGACACCGTATTGATTATTTACTACAGAACAGTACTAAGAACCATATAAAATTCAAAAGATGCAACAATGAAATGAAGTGAAACAGTCATTAAATGAGAACCCATTGTGATCTGCTGCAGATTCTTCCATCAGAAAAATAAAACAAAAAATCCTCCCAAAATTGAATTAAAATAACTTTCGATTTATGAAACATTGCTTTGGAGAAATCATTAAATGTGCAAATAAAATAAAAAGACAAATACAAGTGCAAAAACAAAGTCCCTTTTTAAATATGCAAATGAAGTCATGTTTTTTTTGGTCTATGTGTGGGTTGTCTTGTTTGTTTCACTAGTGGGGACATAGTGGGATTGTTTTGTTTGTTGCATGATCAAAATAAACTGAACAGATGTATTAAATCCACATATTTGTACCTCAGTTCTCCCACTGAAGGCTTTTGTAGAGCACCCATGGCCACCAGAGGGCCCCCAGGTGCTCTTTATAGCTCATAAAACTTCATTATTATTTTTATAAAAATGTATTAACATATTAACAGCTTTTTAATGTATTCCTGTGCATTGGTATGATGGATGTAATTCAACTACATCTTATTAAATTAATTAATAGCGTATGTTAGATTTTCAATATGTCTACAAATGATCAAATATTAACCCTAGATGATAAGGCTCATAAAGTCTTAGAATAGCCAGTTATTATTAACTATAGTTTTATTCTCTGTGGATAGTCTTTGTGAGAATAATTACCATTCCTCTCGTGGATTAAGACTAATTCAATCAATCAATATAATATCACAAAATTATTGCAGACAGAAAAACGGCTAAGTCATTTACATATACTTTTGTAATATGCCCTTTAACACGTGATCAAAATTGAATTCACATTTAATCCTGGATAAAATCAGATGTTCTGAATAAACTATAAACATATTTTAAAATATGTCTTATCTATCTAACCATTTTCCTTTTTGTGAGTGCAGCTGCTGTCAGTATATTCTAATTTCAAATGGGTGAGAACACTCAAATAATCACTTACATAATTTCTATGTTTGTACTCACTTCCAGAGAAAATTGGAGTTGTGGTTATTTATTTAGAATGAAAATGTAATTATGAAAGTGTGACTAATCTGAACATCCTGAAAAATTAGTGAATTTGAACAATATTAAATGTGAGCTTCATCATTTACACATGTTAGTACAACTATCCTTAAAAAAAAATTGATACAGACCAGTATGGAACAAGAGTTTTAAACCTTTATCTGCTGTCAATAAAGAATAAAAAAATATCTGGGGGAAAATTAGTTAATGTAAAAAAAATAAAATAAAATAAACGTAACTTTTATTTCCCTCCATCTCATGAGAGGATATATTATTACCTTCAACAAAATCGGTTTGTTTGCCTGACTATCACCAGGATTATGCAAAAAGTTCCCATGAGATTTTGAGCAGTGAAGGTCAAAGGTCAAGGTCACACTAAAGGTCAACAGCTAAAACATCAGTGTTAATATCTCAGGATTCACACAAGATATACTGTACATACTGATTATTTGTATGATTTTATATTATTATTTCATTTTATGTGTTTATATTTTTAACCATTGTCTATAATCATTTATGACTAGAATTTGGAAGTGAACTGGTAAATGTAAAAGACCTGAACAAATGTGAACAATCTGAAATTTCTAAAGAAAATTAATCACAATTTGAACAATTTAGTGTCTTTGTAGTAGATCTGATCCATAATGCACGTGCATAAATGATAAATTGAGGCATAATATTCTTATAATTTCCTGTATTTTATTTCACACCATTGTTGTTGGATACTTTATTTTTTAAAAACTAAGTATTTTCATAAGGTGATGGGGTTTGTTTGTGCTAAAACAAAGACAAAAAACAGGGTTATTATGCTATTATTGTAAAGTCCGGCCCACTTGAGATCAAATCGGGTTGAATGTGGCCCCTGAAAGTCACCCCCCGGTTTAAAGTTAACCCTCCTGAATACGTCTCGTGTTCTTTTGGCAGGTGACCGCTTGGCTGACTCCACCATCACACTCCTGTTGGCCCTTGAACTCCTCTGCCACGTAACCACGCCCCTTCCTTCACATCCAATCCCAACATGGAACCCATTAAGGTCCAATCAGAAGGCGGGCTGAATGTGACCCTCACCATCCGACTGCTGATGCACGGAAAGGTACGGCACTGGGTTCTATGTGCAATTTCCCTCAGTGAAAGTGCTTTTGTATCCCTGGGAAGTCCAGTTCAGTTCATCCACTTATCTGTCAGAGTGTAGATTCTAATTTCACCAGCCCCCATGGCACCGACTGACCTAACAATGCTTTTGTCTTTCTGCAGGAGGTGGGAAGCATCATAGGAAAGGTACTTATCCCAAACACAAGCAGAGCATGTAAAGACTATAAAGCCTCCAGCAGGCAAACAAAGACGCTCAATTATGTTTCTGTTCTTCTTTCAGAAAGGAGAAACAGTGAAGAAAATGCGTGAAGATGTAAGTCCAGTCTTTCCATTATTCTTTCATCAGTGTTTCCCCCGGTGCATTATAGACCTTAAAAGCCTCCCCTACCAGGATAAGCATCACTATTTATTTATTTAGAATAGAATAGATGTTGTCATTGTAACAAGAAAAAATGCAAATCAGTTACTGAATGAGGAGTAAAAACAAGCTTCAAATTTAAAAATATATATATTACTAATTTAAAACAAGCTTAAAATATTAAACATAATAATATAATATATAATAATAAAGTAATTGGTGTTATCAGCTACAACCAATAGTTTTTGAGATCTTGGAGGTCAAAGGTGATATATCACGCTATAACTTAATCAATACTGGATATATTATTATAATATTACACTGATGCATATAGTCATGTAATGAAATCATCAATATTGCAAAAGGTCAAAGGTCAAAGGTCAAGGTCACATTTAACAGAAAGGTCAAAATCACATCAATGGCTCTAATTCAAGAATGTGTTGTCATAGAAACTTGAGACTTGTTTAAACAGCAGATTACAACAACATGAAACCAGACCAAAGTGCTTTACATCTAAAACTTAAGTAAAACACAGGGCAAGATAATCAAATATATATAAAAATATAAAAGACAAAACAAAAATACACAGATAAAAAAGTTTAGCATATTTTTAGTTTAGCATAGTTTAGCATAAAAGCGACACAGCCAGTTTAAAAATGTGTGTTTTTAACTTGGACTTAAAAACACACAGGTTATTAAGAACTCTCAGGTCAAGAGGGAGGGAGTTTTATGCAGGTTTAATTGGTCTAATACATGCATTCATGTTTATGACATTAAACTACAGATGGAAACTAGATATTTATCTATAATCTGATACACCCGCCACATAAGCCCCCCACCCCCCACTCATCACCACTCAGTAAATAGTAATATGTATATCCATGTACATCTTTATATTAACTCCATGCTATATTTTTATTCAAATTTTTCTCTATATTGTTATTTATATTTTACTTACTTTAGATTTTATTTCATTCTAGTCTTTCTTTTCTTGTATATTTTTGCATGTTGTTATATTTGTATAGTTATTTAGCATCTTTGCACAGTCTTAAGGGAATGTCATGTCCACTTCACATGTGTGACAAATAAAGAATTCTGATTCTGATTCTTCTCTATGACCTTAATGTTCTCTGTACATTTTCCCTTAAATAAAGGTAATAATAATATTTATCCCTCATCGGCCCACTATCATATAAGGTGTTAGGAGGTGTTTTTTTGGTTTTGCAGAGCGGGGCCCGTATCAACATCTCAGAGGGAAACTGCCCTGAGCGGATAGTCACCATCACTGGGCCAACAGATGCCATATTTAAGGCCTTTGCCATGATCGCCTACAAGTTCGAGGAGGTAAAATGGTCACACACACACACACACAACGACAACAGCTGACTTCGACACAGGAAGTCGACCGTGGCGATGCTACGGTCTCATTTCCAAATGGAATACAAAGCAGCCTTGGCCCTGTTATGTAGGACAGAAATGTGCTGATCTAACCTTGCAGCACCCTTTGAAAGTGGGCCAGTTCTGTGTTTTCAATCGGGTGCCGTATCAGCATGCTTCCAGGCGGAGCAGCTAAAGTGTGTCCAAGGAACGCTCCGGATTGACCTGGAGCTTATATATACATACAGTAATGTGGAGGGCAACAAGCCAGGCAAACACCACCAGGGGCAGAAAACATCAAATACTGAATGATAAGACTCCTGACAGGAAGTACAGAACCACAAGTCCAATCAGCTCACACACAAAAAAGACCATTTTCAGACAGAATGTTAAACATCTGACAAGTGTTCAGCACACCCAGCTAAACACTAAAATGAATATTATATGTCAAATTACCACATTAAAATATCTAAATAACTTTGTTGAGCTTTAAAATATGTCCAACAATTGAGATAAATCAATTGGAGAAAAAAAAATCTATTTGTATTTAGTGATAAACACAGCAAGGTTTAACATATAATATATAATATTGCATATTATTTTTTGCCCTTTCACAACACACTAATACATTTAAAAGGTTTATTTGATGGATATATTTCAATACCAATGTGTTTGGTGCCATAAAGTTACAAAAGATCACTTATATATATATATATATATATATATATATATATATATATATATATTTTTTTTTTTTTTTTTTTTTTTTTTTTTTTGTTTTGTTTTTTTCTTCTTCTTCTTCTTTTGCTCCCCCTGTTCAAACTAAAATAATAATGTATTTTTCCATCATGAAAAGTGTAGATTTTTATATAAAATGAATTTGTGATAATTCTATACTTTATATAATTTATATTATTGGCAATTTTCCCAAAAATAATCATTAAAATGTAATTAAATCAGCCAATGTTACTTGCAACTATTTTAAAATCACCATAAATAACATGAGCTAATAGAATGTTAATAACTAGACAAATCAACTTGCTAATGTTAATATTAAGTTTGTATTTAATATCTGAAGTAATGTTCCTTTCTTTTAGAAATAACATATGCAGTACCTTACTGAAGTGAATACCAAAAAAATAAATCCTTCTTACATTTATTTGTTAGTAAATATGTTTGTCAAATAGATGCTTTTTAATGTCATTTTTAACAGCGCTGGTGAAAACTTCCCATGATCCCACACTCCCTTGTAGAAACTCCTTTGTTTTTTTTTGTTTTGTTTGAGACCCCATACTGTGCATTTAAGGACTGACTTCTAGCACTGAACTAAAATAATTACTAATGGGACTGTGGACGCCCGTCTGTGTTTTACTGCACTCACTCTCTTTCAGATTCAACCACAGAACATTTCTCCTCTTATTCACCACATTTTCTTCCCAGCTGGAAGCTAAAACCAACACTTAAGTACCGTCGCAGCACCAAATGATGGGAACAATGTGTTAGCCTTTAAGACCTGAGGATGTTTTGATGCAGAATGGGACAAACACAGACTGGAAGTTTTATGAAAAATAGCCGCACATGCAATATTTCACTGCGTTACCTTTACTTTTGATTATAGGAGACCATGGGTAAGTACTATAGTTTCAGTTATTTAATCTAACTGATGCAATAAGTGTCCTCTCATGTCTCTAGTGTCTAAAAGACTGCACATGCAGGATTGATCAGGGTCATCAGACATTTAAATGTAATTTATATGTAAAGTCTTTCATTTTAATGCGATTATTTTTAACAAATTTGTCCCGAATTCTGTGTGCTAATGCTCACATTGTACCTGCCAACATTTAAGTAGCAGAAACCGGGAAATTTCTGGCAGTGGGTGTTGCGTTTTCAGGAGACACAAGCGAGCAAATGTTGTTTTTATCATGTTACATGATGGTAAAGTGGTAAAGTGTCATTAGTTTCAAGTCTGTGATTAAATACACTGAGACTGTTTTTATACAGAAATATAATTTTAGTTTACAATGGATGGCATGTATTGTGAAATTCACATTCACTTTATTAATTTATTCCTATTTTAATCACACACACAAGCACATACACTTCCAAAAATCTCCCTTTCCTGGCTGCTGGCAGTGTTGAATAAAACATATTATTGATAAATGAAGAAGCTAAATCCACTGTCTTACTTTAGCTAGGTAGCTAATCTGATGTTAGGCGATCAGTCAGTGATGCCGCGCTAGTCTATTGAGTTGAGCGACCAATGAAATTAGTTCAGGGCGTGGTATATGTTGCGTCCATGTACGTTCCATACATGTCTTCAGATTTAGTTTTTGACGTTTAGACATTATTAAATTACAGGAGAAATTACAAAATGGGATGGAGGTCAAAACTTTCAAGATGGCCGACTTTCAAGATGGCTGAATTTTGGCTGGCACATAACTTTTGACCGGGTCGACGGACTGCCACCAAATTCAGTGTACTCATGCACTCATTCTTTGATATTTTGCATTTCATATATATATACGTTTATAAATGGGTGAATGGGTGGGGGGTGGTGGTGGAAATGATGGGTGACTCTAATTTGGGATGATGATGAGTTGATGATATTCTCCAATATTCTCCAATTCTCAAAATTGTGGATGAAAAACATATAATGAACCTTTTTAATGACACTACATAAGCATTATGCGCCCAAAAAAATTTCAAAATAAAATTCTCCTGTCGTCAAAATCAAAGGTGGTGCAGTGAAATATTGCATATATAAAAGTATTTATGCTTAAATCCTTATGTCGAGGCATTTTCTTCTTGTTCTAAAATCTGTCAACACTTAAAAATGAATGCCTACTTTCCAGTTTTATATTGTCCTGTGGTGTCTTATGAAAACCAGTGCGTTGTGGATCCACATTTGTCATGTCTGTACGTTATTAACTGCTTTAACAAAGACAGAATTTCCCTCCAGACTCACATGGTTGAATAAGTGACTGTTCAGAGTTTGGAGGAAGTCCAAAACCAGATGATAAATGAACGTACTGGACCTTTTTCCTTTTTATTCTCCAGCAGACACATGATGAACTCTCAGATTAACCCAAAAGTTCTTATGAGTCGTTACCTCAGTGTTTTTGCAGGTATCAGCAAAATATAATTCAGATTTTGCTAATACCTGCATTACATGCATTTGTTTATTCTGGAAGTCCTCATAAAATATGGGTGCAAAGTGAAACATGTATTTTTCAATTGTTTCAAGATGTGTTTTTTATTATTATTATTATTAGTAGTAGTAGTAGCAGTAGTATTACTATTATTTATTTTATGTATTTAATTTTTTTTTTTTTTTACATCTGTGGAACAAAATTCAGGTCCCCATTAGGATTATATCAAAAATATTGTTGAAATCTGTATGAAATATTTAAAGAAAAATGTAATTAATTGTTGTCATTATTACCATCATTATTCTTTTTAAAAAATTTATTGAATTTGATTACTTCATTTTTTACATTTTTTTTTTATTCTTATTGCTTTTTTGTATTTTATTCTTTTTTTTATTTCTATTTTATTTTTAATGTCATTTCAGTACTTTTAATCTATTTTAAATTGTAATTGTAATTAATGATATTTATTTATTGTTTATGTTATGTTATGTTATGTTATTTATTTATTTATTAAAAAAAGAGATGTTACCAATACCTACTTTACCCACAATTGATGATTACAAATTTAGTCCTCATGAAGCATGAAAATGAGTATGTCTGTGTGTGTGTGTGTGTGTGTGTGTGTGTGTGTGTGTGTGTGTGTGTGTGTCCTCTGCAGGTTTAATGAATGTCGATGAACCTGAACCGTAAAAGGACACAGCCTCAGTTCTTTAACCCCTGCTCTGTCCTCTCCTCAGGACATCATCAACTCCATGAGTAACAGTCCGGCCACCAGTAAACCTCCTGTCACACTCAGGCTGGTCGTCCCAGCCAGCCAGTGTGGATCCCTCATCGGCAAAGGAGGCTCCAAAATCAAAGAAATGCGAGAGGTAGGAATTTGAGGAAAAGCCATTAACACTGAAAATGTGTTTTTCAAAGAGTTTCCAGAGGTTAGTAAATGTCATTTGTCCTTTTGAACAGTTGACCTGGTGAATCATACGTGTAATATTATTAATAATTATGGTCATTTTGATGTCATTTCATGGTAATAATGCCTTTATAACCACTTATTATGAGTAAGGGGTCACTAATTAGGTTGTAATTCTCACTTCACTGATCTCTGTAGTTCAAATTTGGCTTAATGTGGCCCCTGAACTGAAATGAGTTTGACACCCCTGCATTAAAACCCACAGAAGTGCATAATCCATTACAGCATATAAACAATTTAGACCAGCATTTCTCAAATTGGGGGCACAAAACCTTGGATCAGAACATGGAGCAGGTGGAACTAATATATCTGCTTTTCAAAAAAATAAAAACAACTGTCAGTCATAAGATAACAGTGCGTTTCCTATTTTTATGTAGACAAATATCATTCCAGGGAGCAGTCTTATGGAGTTTATTTGTAATATTCAAGCAAAAAATAAACCAGCAAGTTCCTTTTAATTTGCACAACTACAGTAATTATTCACGGAAAAGCTAAATTTAGTGTTGCAATACTGATGTTCCGGTAATACTTTACATTACGGATCACTAATACGGTGCTAATTCTATGGTTATTTTGATGTAATTTCATGGTAATAATGCCTTTGTAACCACTTATTATGAGTAACCGGTCACTAATTAGGGGGTAATTCTCACTTCTCTGGTCTCTGTCGTTCACATTTGGCTTAATGTGGCCCCTGAACTGAAATGAGTTTGACACCCCTGCATTAAAACCCACAGAGGTGCATAATCCCTCTGAACACAGAAAGACTCAAAGCTCATTTAACATTCATTGGCTGTTTTTACTCACACTTCATTCTCTTCTTTTTTGTGTTTATTGATCTTCTGGTACAATTACTTCCCACAGTGCATCTTTATGTAATTGCTCCCAATAATGAGCCACAAGACCTGTATAATGTGAATTATGTGCAAGAAGCCTCTGTTCTTGCAATGACAACACAATATTTATTCAATATTTATTGATTAAACAGGCTCGTTCAGGGACAAATACTGTCAATATTGTTTCTATTCATAGTTTAACTTGATTTTATTGTACCTTTAATTCTATTCTTATTTTAGATTTCTGTTAAATTTTATATTCTACTTACTTTACTCTTTAGTTTTTGTAATTTTATATCCAATCCATTCTATATTTTTTACACATCTTTGAAAAATGGATGGATGGATGGATGGATGGATGGATGGATGGATGGATGGATGGATGGATGGATGGATGGATGGATGGATGGATGGATGGATGGATGGATGGATGGATGGATGGATGGATGGATGGATGGATGGATGGATGGTGTCAAAAGTACTCACATTCTGTCCTTCAGTAGAAGTACAGCTACTGGTGTGAAAAAATACTCAACTAAAAGTAGAAGTACTGATTCAACTCTTCTACTTAAGAGTATAAAGTACAAACATTTATATAAATGTAAAGAGTATAAAGTACAGATATTTATATAAATGTAAAGAGTATAAAGTACAAATATTTCTATAAATGTAAAGAGTATAAAGTACAATATTTATATAAATGTAAAGAGTATAAAGTACAATATTTATATAAATGTAAAAAGTATAAAGTACAAATATTTATGCAAAAATGTAGTGAGTAAAATGAAAAAGTTGTCAGAAAAATAAATACTCAAGTAAAGTACAGATACCTAAAAAATCTACTTAACTCCAGTCACAAAGTACTTTTACTCAGTTACTTTCCACCTGTGCTTTTGCGTCATGTGTGACCATCTTGCTCACCTTCAGTCCACAGGAGCTCAGGTCCAGGTCGCGGGGGACATGTTACCGAACTCAACTGAGAGAGCGGTGACCATCTCGGGGGCCCCTGAAGCCATCATCCAGTGTGTCAAACAGATATGTGTGGTGATGCTTGAGGTAAAGTCTGGACGGGAGAGTCAAACAAACAAATATATAGTTAGTTAATCTCATCTTTCATGTGATTTGTGTTTGTTTGTGTTGTTCAAATCAATACTGATGTGCATTAGAGCTGCACGGTATTAGCTAAACGGTACAGTAGCGTGATAATATTGCATTATTTCCTGTAACCAATGTCATCTACCAAGAAAAATGTTTCTCAATAATGTCAAAATGAACCACTTGTTTGTATGATGAGTCAGTTATTTATAATTTAACCCTTTGATGCTGTGTTGTTTTCTATGAATGGGAAATACAGTCAGTGGAGGGGACACACCACTGTCAAAGGGAGCGACACATTAGATTCCAAAAGGAGCGTGGAAAAGTGGTTTTCAGCAGAATGACACTTTTAAGACAAAATACTGTTGTACTATAATGAATAATAATAATAATAATAATGAACTACAATTCTGTCCAAAAATATGGTGATAAAATAAATAATACTAATTAAATTTTAAAAAATCTAATAAAACAAATCATAAATAAATAACAATAAATAAATAAATAAAGGTTTTGAAAGATGTTTTAAAAAATCGTTATAAATAAATTCAAAATTTTTTAAAAAATAAAAGAAAATTCTAATATTTTTTAAAAATTGTAATTAAAATATTATACTTTTTAAAAGATTAAATGTCATTTAAAGAAATAATAGATACAAAAAAAATATATAAAAAAAACAAAAATTAAAAATCCCTGTTCCGTCACACCTGGAAGCCATTGTATCATTATCAGGCTTCTAAAGAGCTGATCAATAATTTAATTTTAACAATTTAATAATTTTGATAGAAGAGGGAAATAGGTCAAACATGCAGGACACGAGGACCAGATTTGAGAACCACTGCTGTAGACCTTCAGACACAAACACAGTCAAATATTTGGTCAATTTATTCACATATATCAGTGTGTTTGTCTACTTTAGTAAATACTGCATATAAAAATAAAATCTTTAAATATAAGTGCTCAACCTTTTCCTAAAGTTGTGCTTTGATAACATTCCCCTCATTGTAACATTAATAAGTAAAGTTGCATTGAAAAAAATGTATGTTAGAGTGGTACCCCATGGTGTGTGAAACATAAAGTTAATGAAAAATGATTGCATGTCTATTGCACACAATGTTCTAGGCTTTTCAATATATTGTGCAGCTCTAATGTCAGTGTCTGCTGCAAACACACGCACTAGAACCTATCAGTACAGCTGCATATTCTTGAATATTGTGCTTCAAGTGTCCTATTTAACAGCTAACTCTCCTCCGCACAGAAGTCAGGGGTTGCGGTTGAATAGTCTTTGTGCTTTGGAAGCGTCTGAACCGAGTGAAGTGACCTGGAAGGATCCGAGCGGTAGCCGTGATGATAAGAGCCCGTCAAATTCTCTAAATGATAACGACGGGTCATTCAAAGCTAAATTCTATATCGAGATAATGCGGTGCCGCGGTTCCTCGCAGAAGCAGCATCTAAGGGACGGGAATGTACCTTATCTCGTCTGGACTGTTGCCCATTTCGGACAGTTCCAGACACTTAGATCAGAATTTGTAAGTGTTAAAGCTTTCCCAGGGTCACGGTATGGAAGCACAGAGATGATGATGGTCGAGGGCTGTCGGAGTGTTCTCAGGTTACGTAGGAGAACATTATTAAAGTGGAGAACAAAGCAAGAAGATGACCGTGATAAAACGTGATTTTTTTTTTTTGCAGTGAGGGGAAACACAGGACATGTGATTATAGCAGCGTGGAACAAAAGTCTAACCAAAATTAGGCAAATTAGACTAAGGACTGGATTAATTGTATCCAGATGGAATGTTATAAGTCAGCCTTAAAACTGAATAGAATAATAGAATAGAATAGAATATGGAACAAGAAAAAAATTGGCAATATACCAAAACTACAAAGATTAAATATTTAATAAATATGCACTAAATACAAAAGAGTGATGTAAAATCTAGAATGAGATAAATATATATTATTAATATTTTATGGTTGTGTTTTATAACGGTGTTGTTCCTCTGTCTAAGATTGTCTCGATTGTTGATTTTTGTATTATTATTTATGTTTTACTTGTTCACATTTATGTTACATTTTAATGCATGCTCGATATAATGACTAAAATTAACTAAAATGAAAAAAAAATCAATACTAAACTATAGATAAAATAAATATATACAACATAGCAGGATGTATACAGGCAATGTAGGATATAAAATAAAACAAAACAAAATGCATGGGTTGTGGTTTTTGCACATAGGTCGAGGCTTGCATTGGAATTTATAAGTCACATCAAAGGTTATTTTTAACAGGATCGTATTAATAACTGGGTTTGTCACTAATAAATACAATTCCAAGTGTCACTTCACAGTCACATTTTGTATATTTCCCTCTGGACTGGAGTTTAGAACCTCACCCCTGCACAACTTCATTCCAATCTGATACCATTTCCTAATTTTTTAAATTAAAAGCCCACCTGTATAGTTAAAGAAATTCTTTTAGGGCATTTTTCACTCAGATTTTCATTCTTTCCATCACTTTCTACCGTAAACAATAAAAGATATGTACATTTTTTGCCTTTTTAACTGTAACTCTAGAGTGTTGGATCTAAGGCCTGCACACTTTTCAGGTATCTCTGCTCTTGTTGCACCATTAATTCTAACTATCTGCACAGCCAGTTCTCCATTGGGCCTTCATGATGGCACCAGCCATGGATACTAGGACATTTGTGACATGACTGTAAGTCTATAGATTACAGACTTAACATTTATTTAAGAAAAAAAAAAACACAGTGTTGTGAATACGTAGTCATCATTATCCAGTTGAAAGTGTTGTATTAGGTAAATCTGAGTGTTAACTGAAACACAGTTTGGACAGTTGATGTCAGCATGTAACCACAGTGAGGAGCACTTTTGTGTGGCTGTCACAGGTCGTCCTCCCTACGGCACTGTCCCTCTCGGTCTCACTTTTATTGCAACTTTTCTTTCTTTGTCTTTTGTGTCTTTTCTTTCTGCTCTAACACTCTCTCCACACCCTCCCACCCCTTCTCCCCTCTACCCCCACTCTCTCCTCCTTTGCTCTCCTCAGTCCCCACCGAAAGGTGCCACCATCCCCTACCGCCCCAAGCCTGCCTCCACCCCTGTCATTTTTTCAGGTGGCCAGGTAAGAGCAGACCCACTGGGGGCGTCCACAGCCAACCTCAGCCTCTTACTGCAGCACCAGCCACTGCCTGTTAGTGTCGCACCAGGTTTTACTCACTCTTCCTCCCTCTTTCCTCACTCCCCCACCTGCCCCCGATTAGCATGACACCATCACTGCCGTCACTGTGCCCTCACTATCATCCATCAGTCCCGGCACAACTCGGATAAATACCATTAGTTATTACAGGGCGATCCGAGGAACTCAGGTGTCAGCTGAAGTCACCATGTATCAGAAAAATCTATCAGGGGTTTGGACGTGTGCCAACTTGCCTTTTAATGATGAAAACCATGAAGACTGTGTGCTCCACATACATGCTTGTGTGCACTTCACCTGAACAGAGCAAAAAAAAAAAAAAAAAAAAAAATCAGATTTTAGCTTAAAAACTCATGATACCTTCTACAGTACACTGTACACAAACTGACAGATGTTTTATTTATTCATTCAGAATACTGGTCTGAATGTACTGACCCTCTGATCCAATTTCCTCTCCCTGGATAGTATTTCAAGGAGAAACTATGAGGACTTCCTGAGATAAGCGTAATATCACAAGACAAATATTTTGTGCTGAAATTCCAAGAGACAAAAAACAAATCCCACAAATTTGGCTGAAAAGAAATGTGTCCTCTGAGATAATAAAGTTATAGCTTTGAGAAGAAGAGATCAATTCTGCAAATAGCAACAAATGCAACATGGAATGAAGAAAGCCATGGGAAATCTACCGTAAAAAGTACCGTAAAATGACAGCCATGGTTTATATACTGTATAAAGAGGCTGCATTTATTAGTAGTACACTTGGGTGTTATACTATATACCTTTGCAAAAACAAAACTTCTATTTTCTGTACTTTCCAGCCTCTTCATTCTTAGAACAGTTCTAAAAACTTTGAATTGACAAGTAATTTTGCTCAGAAACACATTGAAAAGTCACATTTGATTTTATGTTTAAAGTAAAACTGGGTGAATTTTAATGCAATATGTGGCAAGGATTATGAAAGCATCCTTTAGTCAAAATAGGAGACAGAGAGGGTATAAAGAATGTAGTAGTATGAGAGCACAGGGGGCCAAAACTAGACCACCAAAGGATCCAGTCTGGCCTGAGGGAGGATTCTGTCAAATTAAAGTAAATAAAATTAAAATAATTTCAGGTCAATTCAATCTAAAGTGGGTGAGACCGGTAAAATACTGTAATAATAATAATGTAGAATGAATGAAAAACACAAATGTTCCTTCTTTTTTAAAAATTATTAATCAGAAACATATAACTACACAGATCTGTTTATATTTACAGAATAACTAAAAGTCTTAAGAGAAGTATATGGAATTTTAATAATATTCTGTCTGTTCCTAAATATTTTGTGTATTTGTAGATCTGTTAGTTGTAATGGACATGTATAGATAATAAACTAAGGCGTAATATTGTTAATATTGTACTTATTTTTCTTCCGAATTTCCAGGTTCTGTTCATGTTATGTTCAAGTATAGTTATGGATTTGTACTTTTTTCACAAAAAAATGAAGAAAACTTTGGAGTTGACATTATTTTGAAGGTGTTACCCTGTTATTACTTATATTATTTTACTGGTCTGGTCCACTTTATATCATGTGAAGCTAAATGTGACCCCCGTTCTATTGAAAAAGATTATGAGGATGAAAGATGATACACAGATGGATGTTTTAGTGAAGGGCTATTCAGCTGCTGGTACCTGAAAGCACCAAAAACATAAAAAACGACAAAATAACATCGTCAAAATGTGAAAATTAAAGTTGCGATTTTGGTGAAAGCATCAAATCAACCATTAAATCTGACATCCCTTTTAATTAATAAAATAAATCTAATCAAATATTTAATACATTTTGTTATGTCATGTTAGTGATTACAGCACAAAAGATAGAGCTGTTACATGCCTCACTTTTTAAAGTCCACCCTGTGACTTTAATTAGACATTTTGGCACACTTGTATTTTGGTGATTTTTTTTTTCTCTTTTAATGAAAGGAAATAAAAAAAATATATTGGCAGCATTAATGCATAAGCAAAAAAATATACAGTTATAGCATGTGCAAAGGTTCTGGACCCTCAAATATCATAACATTAGCCTGTCTTCTATTATCTTTTATTGGTAACTATTTCCTTTTCCCTCCCAAAACAGTTCCTCTCCAAAACTCTATCAGTTGAAAAGAGTTGATTTTCTTTTAAAAATCAAATATCATGCTTAGCGTTTTCATCCTAACACACTGCACAATTGAAATAAAATTATCCAGCTTCAATATACTGTATATATGTGAATATTACAGAAATAGGAAGCAAGTAATAGCTGGATTTTCGATTGTCAATATAGATTTGATATTTTTCCAACTCAAACCTGCACATGTTTCCTTTCGATGACATGTTTCTGTTCTATTTTTCGGGGTTAGTTCAGCTCCACTTGCTGCTTTGCCTGACAAAAGCAGATTTAGCTCAGGTCTGGAATAGAAATACACCTTCTAAAAAGGTCAAGTCACATGACTCCTTTCAGGGCGGCAACTCCAATTTTTCTCCACACAACACCCCCCCTGTCTCTCTCTCCCTCCTGTCCACTCACATCCCCACTGTCTCATTTGTCCCTTATTGATTTAGTTCAACTGGATTTTATTGATGAATTTTCTGAAGCAGTGCATGACTTTGTTGTGACCTGAGCTACAGTTCAGATCCCATTATTTTCATGTAATCGTACAGTAAAACCTATGTATACACCTATATGTACAGTACATTTTTCATTTATATAATGACTGTTTGTGCACTTAAGCTGATGATGTAACATGATGACAATAAGCTCCTTCTCTCATGTTTGCAGGCTTATACCATTCAAGGACAGTACGCCATCCCACATCCAGATGTGAGTGCTAACCACCAGGCAGTCCACACTGTCTCACTATATCCACAGACTCTTACTGTCTTTCAACCCTTATTAATATTAACTGTTAATATTAATACAGCTTTTTTGTTCTGATATGTAATTCCTATATCTTCTAACTTTTCTGCCTCCCCACCCTGTGTTTAAATCTCATGGGGCTTGGCCTGAGGCACATTTCAAACATTAGGATATTTCAAATGTCTGATGACTCTGTTCTGTTTTTGCAGCAGCTAAAGTCTAGCTGTGACTCTGTTAAAAGGGTGATTTCTGAATTTGGTGCACTTTGTTTCCCACAGGTTTCATATAAAAGTAAACCACAAAATACATTTGAAAACACAAAATGAAAATAGCCATGTGTCTTTGCATTATAACACACAAACATATTTTAAATATGATATTTTCAAACACTGTCACTTTCCTAAAATACTTTTTTTTTTAGTTAACACAAAAAAGTAGAAATAGGCAAACAAGTAATTTTAGATTTAATAGTATTTTAGGAAGGTGACGATAAATTAGTAGTGGGAATGTGAATGATGTAAAACTACTCTGTTATTAAAGAGATAGTTCGCTATTTTTCACATGAATTTGTATGTATTTATTCTGGTGCACCCACAGTGCCTTACCCTCGACAGTGTCCTCTGTTCTCGTCCGGATTTTGTCAAAGCGAAAATAGTCCCGGCAGGTTTCTTGGGGTCAACAAAAGACAACATGTTTCCTCTCAAAACAGTATGTGTTTGAATGAGTGATTTCTTTCCATAACAAAACCGTCTCTAAGCAATTACAAGGTGTGAGTTTTTGCTCCGTGACGGTTTTGTTATGCAAATAAATCACTCATTCAAACACATACTGTTTTGAGAACAAACACGTTTTATTTTGTTGACCCCAGGAAACCTGGTGGGACTACTTTCGCTTTGACCAAAACCGGACCAGAACTCGACTCACAGGACATTGTCGGGGGGTAAGTCACTGTGGGTGCACCAGAGAAAAGACACTGATTCTATACAAATTCATGAAAAATAGTGAACTATCCCTTTAAGCTACAACACACATGACACACACCATGTTCGATGTAACATGTATCATGTTTTTCATGACTCAGGAAAAGAACTCCAACTGCATTTGTTTGCAAAGAAGGTAGTAAATACCTTCAGGAAGAAAAAAAAGAAAAATCCAAATCTAACTGTTGGATCTAATTGGAAGTGGATCCAACTAGACACGTGTCAGACACCTCCAATCACAGGCCAAGTCCTCTATGAGCTTCTTCTTCTTCTTCTTCTCTCTTTATTTGCGTGCGTCACCTGTCAGTGTTGTTACTGTTCCTGGATCCTCTCTCTACTCTCGTAGCGATCGGACCGACCTGTGTTTGTCAGTTTGTGTGTGTGTGTTTGTGTGTGTGTGTGTGAGGTTTGGAGGGAGAGTGGGAGTGTGTTTTTAACGATGACCTCATAGCTCTGCTGTCCTCCTCCTCCCCCCCTCAGCAGTTGAGCAAGCTCCACCAGTTGGCTATGCAGCAAACCCCCTTTACCCCCCTCGGACAGACCACCCCTGCCTTCCCCGGTACGTACCCACCTACACGACGACCCTCTTTACCGAAGCTCCTTCTCTCGTTTTTACCTGTAGAGACAAACACATTCTCTTCCTCCTTTTTTTTTTTTTCTCTCTTTCTCTTCCTTTCTCTGTCCTTTCTCTTTTTCTTCTTCTTGTCGTTCTCCTCCTACTGGTCTCTGTGATGCACTGCAATTGACATGGCCTGCTGGTGGTCTGCTCTTGTTGATGTTGAGGTTTCTTGTTTGTTGGTTTTCCCTTAGCATCCTTTTGTTAAACGATGCAGTCACCTTAAAAGTTTCCCTCTAATGAGAATTAAGGAATGTCCAGTGACAGGCGCAGGCAGTAGTAGGCTTTCTACTGATTAACTGTGACAGGAAGTCCTCTGTTTTCGATCGGACAACAAATCTACACTTTTGTCAATGATGTACTGTTCCTCAGTGTGCCAAACTATTTGATGTCGTCTTCCTTCCCTCCCTCTGTTTGTCTACTTCCTGTGTTCAGCAGCAGGTCTGGATGCCAGTAACCAGGCCAGTACTCATGAACTCACCATTCCCAATGATGTGAGTACATTTGTCTCAATGTCATTCTGCCATTTTGCCACAATAAAAACGAGACAAAGCTGTTAACAACAGTGAATCAGTGACAAATTAATCATTAACACAGACAGAAGCCTTTGATTTCTGGATCACAAATATTCATATACTGTGGACACCTTGACAGAAATACTGTCGTTGTTGTGTTTGTTAAAACAAGCACCATTATTCTCCTGATTTATATTTTCATGGCCACTCAGTACCAATTTATCACTGCCAGCGAGGTGAAAGAAAAAACATTTTCAAAGGTTACACCATCAGACAACAAAAAACCTACTGGGTTGGTACAGTAGACAAAGGTATTACTTTAGGAAATGTACTAAATTGTTTCCTGGTTAAAAGTCAAGGATCAAGAGCAACAAGCTAAGATAGGATTAGAACTGTAAATGCAATATGTTATGTTGCTCAAAAGACAATGACTAAGATTTTCTACATTTAACTAAGTAAAGCATATCATTTTAAACATGCAACCCAAAACCTAAAATGGGTGGATGTTAAAGTCATATTCACTCAGACGTTTCCAGTGATACAAATGACAGCGCTTCAGCAACAGCCATTGAAAGTTCTTTTTCCACAGTAGAAATGTAGCACAGCCCGATGGAAGAAGCATGTCAGACCAAATTAGAATTATTCAAGTTAACACTGAAAGGCTTTAGATGCCTGAGGTTGAAGATACCCAGTCGACCAAGCAACACGCCAACATGTTGGGATCTGTGTTTCTTCCAAGCTCTGGCAATCCTAAATCCACACTTCCATTTTCTTCCCAGCTAATAGGCTGCATAATCGGACGCCAGGGAACCAAAATCAACGAGATCCGTCAGATGTCTGGGGCGCAGATCAAAATTGCTAATGCCATGGAAGGGTCATCGGAGCGCCAGATCACCATCACAGGGACACCCGCCAACATCAGCCTGGCCCAGTACCTCATCAATGCAAGGTAAAGGCTGAGTATGTGTTCATGAAGCTAAATTCATTCTTTCTGAGGTCCGCTGGAAGCTGAAACCTACGAGCCTTTTAGCCTCTTAAGCCCAGTTTCCTCAAGTGCTATTAGTTCCATCCGTGTTGCCGTGCAAAGCTTGTAGCAATGTACGCATACTATACATCCTCATATGCACAAGAACACCCAAATGTCGGACAGCAGAACATAACCAGACACAAACCTCGTAAATGAACAAGCTAACAGCTCAAGACCACCGCATGCCTTGGATAAATTCAACAAACGAAAGACCAATGAGACAAAACCTGCACCACTAAGCAAATCTATCAGAACAAGTAATATTTCTCTACTGCAAAAACCCACTGAACAATTCAAAGAAGAATTGTTGCATCACGAATCAATGATTTTAAGTTTGATCCTCTGATCACAATTTGGTTTGATGTGAAAGAAGCCTCTGTTATCGGTTAAACCATAGTTCTGTGTCACATTGAAATTATTCCGACTGCAAATAAAAGGCCTAGAGGGTTTAAAAGGTTAATTGAAGAGAAAAATACAACTGATTGTACACAAATTCTCACATTATGATGAAAAACCACCCAACATGCCTCCTGAAGTTATTTCAGATCAATCCCATTCTTTAGAAAGTCGATCTTTCTTGCTTTGTGATAGAGTAATATGTTCTGCTACTGAACTGGAATGTAACAGACATGCCTGGTTGTCATGACTTTCCAATAATAGACCAGATTTAAGTGTTTTCCATCAACATGTAGCACACAAGAATTTTAAATGGAACTTCTGTAGGAAGAATGCCTTTAGGTGACGAAGTTTCCCCCCTCTAGACAACGAAAAGGTTTATTTCCAAGGTCTATTTACCAGAACACATCATTAAGCGACAATGTATATGCCTACTAATCCTACTTTTCAGCTCAACACACCATGAGTCCACATGGTTTTAATGGCTTTTCCATGACATGAGAACAGAGGCCATCCGATGCCATTTCCAGCATCACATTCAGAAGGTCCCAGAGGAGCCACTGTGATATTAAAGGGGACATAAGATCAGTCCAGAGCCACTGCAGCATCAATACGTGTGCCTTATCATGTCATGATGCAGGAACACTGAGCAAACAATCATGAAACCGCCAAAAACCTTGGTGCTGATATTCCAATAGGTTCTATCAAAGTCTCCATTCTCATTTCACAGGACATGCAGATAAATAAACCCTCTTTAAAAACACCATGCGTCCTGATTTCTTCCAATTTTCTTTCAGGTTCAGAGACGTGGCGGCCATGTGGAATGACCCATCTTCCATGACCACATCCTGAGCTCCCTGTCTGGCTCCTCCGTTTGGCCCTTTCCAGTAACCGACCACCGCAGACAACCCTGATGAAGCCCTTCGGACTCTGGCTCTGGCTCTCTGCAAACTCTGACCAACCAGCCACCCTTTCTTAAAAAGCAGTGAAGACGTCAGGGAGGGCTGGGCGCTCATTTGTTTCTGAGAACCATCTGAAATTAAAAAGTAATCTAAAAAATAACTTCTCTGTTGATTAGGTTTTTAGAGAACTGTTGAAGCATGTTGAATGTTTATTAGCAACAACTTGTGTTCTTCTTTTTCTTTCTTTCTTTCTCTTTCTTTCTTTCTTTCTTTCTTTCTTTCTTCTATTGCCTCTATCTATTGCTTTCTCTTTCTTTCTCTCTGTCAGTGCTGCGTCATAGAACATCATTTAAAAAAGAAATAGTAAAAGACTGAATCTTTGTAGAACGTAGTTATTTGCTTATTACAGCTGCTCAGTGATGCTATCGGCAGAGTGTGTGGTGGGATGTAGCCAAAATTATCAAATTTTGATAATATATTTTAAAAAGCGATATCAAAAAAAAAAAAAAAAAAAAATTGGACTGTTCTACTTTTGTCCTGATTTGCATCTGTGTCTACCCATAACTCTTTGCTGCATCACATGGCCCTATTAAGCCAATGGTATCACTCCTAGAGCCTCCCTTCTCATGTTAATTTCCTATATTTACATTATTGCTTATATTGCATGTGTTCAGTGTTGTATTGTTGTGTATTTGAGTAAACCTGTTCAGTGTATCTGTGTTCCTACAAATGTTATAATTATATCTTTGTGCTCCTGTTCTTTTCCACAAACTTTTTCAATCTTTTTGGCCATTCACGTCTAGTCCTATTCCCTGCCCAAGCAACAATCTTTCCGACATAGCCTCCCTCTATCAATGCCGATTATTAGTATATAGGTGCATGAATGGGAATTAGTGAAAAACCAGTGGATAAAACACTATATCCATGACTTAAAATTTAATGATTGTTTACTAACTTTATTATTATACTGTATTTGTTTTGTACAAGGACTACTGTGACTTAGCACATTAGTCAACTACGCGGCGCTCATGCAATAGACTATTCAACACATTACTCTGGACTGCCTCTGATGTGGGAGGAATTAGTTGGACTTAAAAGCCACGAGTTGCGTCCAAACTTTTGGGCTTCCTTACCTTGTCCGACGGGGTTTGTTTTGTTTTTTTGTTTTTTTAAGACCCCGTCAGACATTTCTAAGCAAGAGAATCCAATTAGGAAATGAGGCCTAAATGTTTGGACGAAGCCAAAATGGTATTTTTTGGGCCAAGGAATGTTCAGGGGTTCATTGGGGGGAACCCGCAGGGCCTGGGCGGACGTGACCACTCAGTCTCTTTTTCACGATTGTTCATCTTGTCATATTCTTTTTTTTTTTTTATTTTATTTTAAATTTGACGCTTTCGGTTTGAATGTCTTTTTATTGTCATGACTATGTATTTTTATTTGAAAAGGACCGGTTGGATGACAATTCCTGCTTGGCTGGTTTTGCTCCGTAGTAACACCAGTATGTATTTATTTATGGAGATGCACATATGACGTTTGTTCGTTGGTCATACGCTAACTACGTTTAGCTGAGTTGCATTTACTTTGAGAGGGAGGTGTGGATGATATTGGACTCAGTATTTCAACAATCCCTTATACTTATGAGGATGCGCTAAATATATTGGACGGCTTGGTTTCATTTCTGAGCTTCAGCTGAGCTCAGTTCAGTGTTAACGCATACTAACAGCTGTTGAATGTTATTGTCAAACCATTATCTATTATCTTTCTCAACTTCCTCCTCATTCAGCCATTTTTTTTTTAAAGCAGCCTACGCTAAGCTAAATGTTGGGTCTTAAGCGCTTTGATAACACAAATGTGATTCTGTAAATGGACCAAATGCTGTATCGACATACTGAACAATGCATCGTCAATGATTATTCTGCAATAATTTTTACATTTTTGATGTGAAATTGAAGTAGTAGTACTAGCATCGGGAATTATGGCTTTGTGTTTCTTTACATTTGAGTCTTAGCTTAATGGAATGTTTGTCAAATGAACAAGATAAGTTGTGTTTTTTGGCAAACCTAATTTTCGGAAACAGTTCTTTTCAGCTCAAAGATGTAACAGTAATACCCACGAGGGTATTCTTTCTCTGGTGTCCACATACTGTAACCCAAAAGAGCATCCTCAAGTGTATTATGGCATTTATACAACAATTAGCAGTGCATGTGTACCAGTACCACTGAAATGTTTGCTTCAAACTAGTACACAAACATGTGGAAAACAGAGCTCATGCTTACTAGTGTGCATTTGACAAAATTAGATCTTGTTGAGTTGAGACGTCAGTGATGGCAGTGTGATTTTCGATAACATCAGTATTCATGTGTTACTCAGTGTTTGAAAACAGTATTTCCATTTGTGTACATGCCTGAGTATATGACTTTGAAACAAACTGCAACTAATGCAATAATAGGGTGCAATGTGCAATTATCTATTGAGTTATTTCCTTATTAGCATAGAAACAGAGAGCTGTGTAGCTTGTTGGAACTTTGACATTTTATCCACTTTTAATTGTGGCAGCAACAGCAGGAAAAAAAAGAATGACTAGACATGGTTTCGTTTTCAGCTTCTGTTTGTGTGTATTGCAGTTTTGGGAAAAAAAAGTGATAGAACTTTGTAACTATTTTGAATTGATTTATTTGCTATGTGCAGATCTATATTAGTTGTGAGTAATTACATAGGTTTTAATTTCAAAGTGTTGGTAAGTATAAAAAGAAATAAAGTTTCATTTTTGCTTTGTGTGACTTGTTTTTCTCTTTCTTGACCTCCTCTGCTGTTCACGCCATTAACTGACTTGTGATTATTTCTGCATTATCCCCAAGCGTGCGTTACAGCCTGATGAACAATTAGTTGCCAGGGGTCTACATCAAGCTAAAGTCCCTCTTGGGAAACTTGGATAGCTATTGAACACAGCTAATTACTGTACGGTAAAGTGATTATAGTAATTACATGATAAAGTTTAAACAGAAATCTAATTTATCCTTTTTTTTTTCTTTAAAGTGAGATGTTTCATTAGAACAAATGTTGACCATGTCATTAATATTACTGGTTCAGAGCTGGACTCTGCAAAAGGGTGAGTTCAGGGACATTCTGAGTTTTAAAGCACAAAATCATGCAACCTTTTGAAAACCACCATTTGTACAGAACTGTAACCTTCAACTGATGGTTCATGAAAAGTACATTTATTCTATTACAAACATAAACCTAACATGACGTATAACATTCAAACGCATGTATTTTAAGGGTTTTCAGAAGGAATTACCTTCTAGTTTCTGTGTTTTTAACAGTGGGTTGGAACTGAACCTCAAATACACAGGCCACCCATGCCTTCATTCCACAGCTGTTTACAATGTGAAACCGAAAACAGTGGCAGAGCAGCTCAGATTAAGCATCTATCTAAGTATTTCAGTGATTTTATGCTCTTGATTATGCAGTTATTTTTGTTTGTTATGTTTGTTGGCTAGTGCAGATGGTCGAATAATCACTAGTAACCCCAGGTTGTTTTATCTTATGTAGGTTTGTTTTATTTGCTAAATGGCCCTTCATCTGTTTCAGAAGTGTCTTTTTGTCCACTGTCACCCCGGGGCGGGGGACATAAAAATGCTGTTTGTCCATCTGTCCAGGAATACTGGACACACACTCAATAACTTTGACAGTTTTGATGGAGGATCACCAAATTCACACCACACACACACATGCCTCTCATGAAGACCTTGCTCAAGTTCAATGATGACTCGTACTTTTTGACACGTTTTTTATCATTTGTGCGACACGAGGCCTTCAGGCCAACAGCAGGCTATTTTTTATTACTAGACGCACAGTTTTATCACCTGAATCTCATGTTTGTCAGGTGCTTTTAATTCATTATATGACTCACATAGAGTATAATTGGTTTTATCTGAATAACGACTGGCAGATTAATTATAGCTGGTATTATATGATACTTGTCTCTTGTACAGGACATGTTACCGCTGATATGATGGAACACTAATTCGTACTGTAACAGTAAATATGAAACTGAAACTGTAAGGGGAGGTCTGCTAAGAAAACTGTGACAAAACCAGTGAGGAAGAACCAAACAACAGATTCCTGCCTCATTCCTTTTAAGTTCCTCATCCATCACTGGTATTTTATGGTGAATAAATGTCTGCTGAGTCACAGCTTCAGAACTTTAATCAAATCTATGTTCTTACTGCCAAGTGGACTATGATGGTTAAGACTTTATAATGCCAGAACTGTCATAAAATTAAATGCAAATCTTTTATAATATCAGTAAATTAGCATGAGCTCACAAGGTCTACCATTGTGTCCAAAAATGGTCACTTATGGGTTCACAAAGCCAAGATACAGTAGTGATGACCAAATTGCAAACTCCAAACTTTACAACAACAGAAAAAGATTACATCATAGTATTTGGTGGTTAGATCCTTAAAACTAACATTGTGAAATAGGCTTTGTATTGAATTTTCTGAGAGTGTACAGCCTCTTTGACGGCCTCCCAAAGCACACAACTATTATAATCACAGTCCTCATCAGAGGCAGATCAGACATAGAATTATAATCAATGAAAAAGCAGAGTGTGAAGTTAAACCAGCAGGAGAATTTAGAAATGCTTCTGTTTCTACATCACACCTTACATGTGGGAGTTACTTTTGGAAGAAAGAAATTTAAAATAGAATTTGTCATTGAATAGATTCAACGAAATTTCACTGTGCAAACAAGAGTATAAACAAAACTATTACACACACATACAAACGGCATTCTTCATGATTAAAAAAGGATAAAAAGCACTGACAGAAGAATATATGAAATAAATAAGGGGCTCAAAAAGGTGCTATTTAAAAAGAGAGAGGGAGATAGAAATATGGTTCCAATTATTGGCATGAGGCATTGAGTTCAGTTATGGCTCAGTGAAAGAAAGTGTTTTTGAGTCTGGAGGTGCAGGCTCTTAGTGCCTCATAATGCCCCCCTGAGGGCAACAGAGAGAACAGGTGATGACTGGGGTGACTGGGGTCTGTGAGGATCCTGGTGGTGATGTGCTGACAGCGTGACCTGAAGATGTCTTCCAGTGGGGTCAGACTGAGTCCAATGATCTTCTCAGCTGTCCTGATGACCCGAGTCATATTCTTCCGGTCTGCCTTTGTGCAGCTGACGTACCAGGATGTAAGGCAGTAAGTACGTCACAACACTCTGTATGGAGCAGAGGTAGAAGGTCCTGAGCAGCTCCGCAGGCATGGTTTTTCTTTAATGTTCTGGGAAAGTAGAGCCGCTGAAATTTAGTTTAGTTTAGTTGTGTATTTAGAGTCTAGTGATGGTAAATGACAGCATCATTATATGGGTTTTCAACTACAGACCATGGCCTTCTCCCAGTTACCCTTACTCTGCACATGAAGGGTTAGGGGTGTCCCAGTTCTCCAGGAGTTCAAGGAGGAGGGCAGAGATTTTTCAGGGCCACACTACAAACAGAACATTGTGAGAAATCATCCAGATCCTGTTCCAATAATGTATGTCATACATTTAAAAATGCAAAAATATATCACTTGGGGTGTAGCTTTGGCTAATTTATGGGTGAGCTAAATTAACTGCTGGTGATCAAGCCCTTTCTGCTCAGTGTTATCAGCTTTGACTCTGGGTTATCGATTAGGTATTGATTGACTTTGGAGGTCATGGGATCCCTTTGGAGTCAGAAAATAGAAAACTGACTTGGAGGTAGACAAGCAGCTTCATTTCCATTCATTGCTCAATTCTTCCATTAAAAAGAATAATGGATAAGTACTAACAAAGCTAACTTCTTAAAATGCATGAACAGCGTTTGCTCTTCTAAAGATGGACTACTCACAGACAGACAGATGGTTCTATACAGGTTTTTCTTGCCTCTGTTGAGCCCCTCATTTTAATTTCATTTCAACTTCTTGAGCTCGTCCACCAAACCTGCAAATTGCCTTGGCAGAGTGAACGCTGAGCCTTCGGCCGGGCAGGCAGTTTCCAGCAGTGTGTGGGGAAAAAAATCATTCCAAACTTTAGATCCTTATGCCCTGTTAAATTATGCATCTGAAGAAACATGGGTCAGATTAGACAGACCACAAAAGATAAATCCAGGAGAGACTTTTAGCTGAACCTCCGGAGATATCTGCAACCGACTGTCTGGATAGGTAGAAACACAAGCCACAGGAAGCTTTTATTACGTGTGACGCAGCAGTAACACCATTTACAAGAGCCAGAACACAATCAAGTGTGTCTGATGACTTTAAATTGTGCACAAGAAAATGCCAGGAAATCACAGCTCCATGCTCTTGGGGTGGTTTTAGCAGAATGGATGATACTTTCTGGGTCCGGGGCTGGATTCAAGGGAAGATTACAAATTTTTCTAGTGAGAGCCAAAAAGCTGTCGGAGAAGCTGATAGGTAGGCAGGCCATAATTGTTGGCAGAGGTCCAACGCGGAGCTTTGCAGCGTGTTAGAAACAGGCTGGCCCTGCAGCTGAATGGAAGCCAGACTGAGGGATATCTGCTACATAACAGATATTTAACATTTATACTCTGAGTACTTTTAACTGAGCACAATGCAGCTAAATCTAATGCAAAAGAACCTGACTGTGACAAGATAACATAAGCCATTACACATATACTTAAGTTACATTATAAGCAGAACATGTGTGGACAAAAGGAGGTGATACTTCCAGATGTTTAACATGCAGAATGTTCAGTTACACATTTAATTATTTTTCAGTTCATGTACTTTTAATCATATCTGTACCTTGAAATACCTTAATACCCATTCTCCACATAATATATTCCTAAATGTCACCACCTTTAATTAAACTATTACATTATTGTGACTGCTTTTATTTGACTTCCTTAATCACTACTTTCATCCAGATTCTCTGCAGTATCCTTAAAGGTAAAATTTGTCAAATTTTTCCATTAATATGTCCATAGATGACTAAGAACTTTGATAATTATATTGAATCTATTATATTATATTATATATTATAGTACTGTATTATATTCTAATGCACATATCTTATAGTTCAGACCTGTCATTATATTACATATTATGGCCCATTATATTTGGCTTACTCAATATAAGTCATCACCATAACAAGGCAGTATTTACTGTATTTTGCATTATATTAATCTATAACAAATTTAATTTACTAATATATTTCAACATTGATCTAGTTGATTACAATGCATAACAGAATCACAAAGTCAAGTAACTCATCTAATGTTATGTGGCCACTGTGGCCAGAATGAAAAGACATAACTTGAATATATGATGTTAAGATTTTACAGAGAATTCAACTTAGAGCTGCAGTGTTTGATATTTTTAAGTCTCACTTGGCAAAAGGCCCATAATTACCTTTCAGTATATTGTAATTTAAGTTTGAGTTCTAAGAGGACATTCGACTTCTGCATCTCTTCTTTTTCCTGTTTTCTTGCGACGGAGATAATCTGCCACAAGATGCCCCAATTTGAGCAAAACACAACTGTTTCCAGACAGGGAGGAGGATTAAATATAGGGCTGACAACTTCTATTGCCAATCGCTCATCAGATTCTATCAGGTCTGACATTTACGTGACTCTACTGCTTCCATCTCAGAGCTTAGGAAAGTGGCTTTGCTTCTCCAGAAATTCATGAAACAGTACCAGGTCATCTATTCGTGAGTGTTTCGATTTTGACTGAGCAGCAAAAACAAGGTATTTAAAAATCATAGAAATATAGGACGCAAAATACAATTGAATCTAGTGGTAGAAACTGCAGATTGCATTCAAATGAGAACCCTCCCCTATGGTGGCTACCAGTGATGTGCGGGTCGATATTTAAACAACCCGCAACCGACCGCTTTTTTAAAAAGTAGCACGGCTATGCTAAATTATGAAAATACTTAAAAGCGCTACAGCACATGGACCATGGCTTACACCGTCACAGATTTAAGGTCCACGGCCATTACATAGAGATCTGGAGGAGGCGTCTGTAGTAGCATGCATCTCAAAGGCACGACAGATTAAATACATTTGACTATTTCCCTTTTGTTAAATATTGATTTAGATTTAAAATCATATTAATCATGCAGCCCTCGCAGTGCAATATGTGTTGGCAACTCACTTCTTTTGTGGATGGGCTAAAAATAGCAATACTAAAGTCAACAAAACACGCAATGCATGTTTCAAGGCTTATATTTCATCTCTGTAAAGTCCCCGGAAAAATCTTATATTGAAAATATGACTTGGCATTTAATGTTATATTAGCGAAGATTACTTCTGGCCATTTAAATAAAGATGTCTGCCTGAGTTATATCAGATGGATTTTCATTAGCGATGACTGATTCAGACACACAGAGTGGCACAAATGAGGTGCATTTAAGGACGAGGAAAGCTTCAAGTTATCCAAAACAGACAGCAGTGAGGGTATAATTACAGTTAGGCAGCAGGAATGTGTGTTCTAGTTCAGAGAAGACTGTGGTTGGGTGGAAAGACACTCCAATTAAAAAAAAAAAAAGTTTCTTCTATGTTTCAATCTCAGGCTTGAATCAAAATGACAAAGGGATGAAGGAGCTGATAGACCGACTGTGCATCAGCTTCATGCTGCATTTGTCCGAGTGGTGGGTCCAAACTGTAAAGGCATTTTGTGTCCCAGTGTTTGGCTTGGTATCAGAGCTGGAGTTGGTCCATGCCATCACTCAGCATTGCTGTATCAACTGCTCACAGACAACCTTTAGTATAATGCAGAGCACTGATGTCAAAGCAATGAGAGGGACAATGTGCAAATCTAAACGCTGCTGTAAAGTTGGGAGTCTGAGGAATGTCTCCTGCCAGCAAATATACAGTGCATTTTCTTTTTCGCAGGCTTTGGATGTGGGGTCACCGTGCTAAAACATCCTGCCCGCATCCTTCCTCGTCAGTGGAGCCAATTGCAAGCAGAGTGAGCAAAAATCCAATGTCAGATAGTCACTGCGGCAGTAAAGCATTATCAAATGTAGTGAGCGTGGCTTTGGAGAGGTCAATACATACTGTAGGGCAGCAGAGTGCTGCTCTCACACAATGTCCTCTGCAAAAAGTGCAGATGGAGGAGAGTGATGTCAACATATACTTGGGATTCTTTTCTTAATATAAATTGAGATAACAGATGAAATGAAAATACATTAAAGGGATAGTTCACTATTTTTCACATGAATCTGTATGGGATCAACATCTTGACTCTGGTGCACCCACAGTGAT